>JAJOOS010004664.1:0-25045 GCA_029582725.1 Solanum chiquidenum
TATACACGGTTAATAGACAATCACACTAATGTTAAAACACAATTCATACCATTTGTATACCAATGTTATATCACAATTCATACAATATCCAAAATCAAAACATTAAAGTCATAGTCATACAAATATTAATCAGATTTCATACACATTTCATCCAATATATGTACAGTTTAGAAACACACCGATATTTTTTCTTTTTTTTCTTTTTGATTTCACTAACAAAATCAGAATCGTAATCAGAAGGGGTTTCAATAATTTTCCCCTTCCTCTTCTTCCCCTTTTGATTTGCCTGGGTCGCCCTTTTCTTTGTTTTATTTTTTTTCTCTTTTCGATCCTTCAACTGAGATGAACCACCCTTCGCCTGATTTTCAACAATTTTAGGCGGGGGGGGGGAGGGTTGAGTTAATATATTGAAAGTTGGAGCATGAATCATCAGTAGAAGTTCCTTCAACCAATCTGGGACTCTTTCGACGCGTTTCAATGGGTTTCTTAGACATGATTTTGTTGAAAAACTTAATTGGACGGACGATTGTGAAAATAGTGTAGTTGGCTGGTGAAAAAAATGGGAGAGACAAGATGAAAGTGGGGTAGTGGGGGTGATGGCGTGTAGATTTGAATAGGCGTGGGTGGAGAGTGGTGTGATTGAGGTATGAGAGGTTTGGAGTGTAACAGTAAACAAGGAAGTCTAATCTATGTAAATCCCTTATTATGTGTAACTGATGATTTCAGTTTTAAAAAAGGAACTGAAATCAAATTAATTAAATATTATTAATTAATAAATATAAAAATATAAACAGATTAATCATTTATTAAATAAATTAAAATTGATTTTAAAATTAAATTAAATTTAATTGATATGTCATAACCCATAAATAAACTGTTATAAGTAAGGATTGTTTAAAACCCGTAAAATTTACTCTTAAATGTGTATATGGCGTGAATTTTCCCTATTAAAAATATCCCTAATACCTTATGTATGGAATGGAATATCAGTGGCAAACGAGAGCCCTGAGCTCCTTATAAATCTTGAAAAAACTCTCTTTTTAAGCTAGTTCTTGGGAGTGTAAATTAGATTCGAAATCTAATTTTACCTGATCTCAGAACCATGCCTAATCCGGCGATGTGAGGCCCCGGAGGAGTTACTCACCAGACCAATTGAAGGGGGTCAAGTATACCTCCGGTCCAAGACAATTGCAAGGGTTGAAAATATTGTTGATCGATGAGTGTGCTTCAACCTAGACAATGAAACCCTAAATTAAGAATAAGTGGTGTGAGGGATGGAGGTGGTGATGAATTGATGGAATACAATATTGGACGAGAATTCTAGTCTTGTTATGAGGGTAATTGATCAATCCTCTTCCTTTAACCTAACTTTTTCGATGTGAATGAGTTAAATTCAAGAGCTAATTTGTTAATAACTTACTTTCTTTAATCAATTTCTAATATAAAATTTTATTCATAAATTATAATATTACCGACATTTTTTTCTAGTCAACTTTTATTTTATCAAGGTGAAATTATAGAGGAACATGACTCAATTCTAGATTTCAAGCCCCCACTTCCCACTCCTCTAATTATTATTTTAATTACTTATGAGTTGTGACAACAATTATATAAGTGGGAGATGGGCTATGCACTTTTCCCAAGAAACTTATCTCATGACTTCATCTTTCATATCTTATCAACTTTGTTTTTCCTGTGGGGTCTAAAATTAAATTTTCAGCGCATCACTACTAAAAATAAAAAATAAAAAATTAGCCTATCAGAAATGAAGATAAAAAAAAAAAACTAGTGCAATTTTTTGATAATTTACAAAATGCACATTATTCTTTATTCATCAAAAATGCATGTTCGTACATTATCGTATCTAGAAGTACATGACTACGTACTGTTAAAGAACCACCTTGACTTTACTGTTAGGGGTGGTTTGGTCAACTTACTAATTATTCTCAAGAAGCGAAAAATAACAATTATTCTGAAACAAATATAGTATTAAATTTAGTTTAAAGAATAAAATGTTTCTTTAATAATGCAAAATAACAAATATGACAAGTAAAATGAATCGAGAATGAATATAAAGTGAATACTAATACATGAAAATGTTACGTCATGATTACTTACTTTAAGTTATCTTCTTCTTTTTTGTCTTTAAATACTTCTATCCTTATATTGTTAATAGACATATGTATCATCAAAGCGTTGTATATAGTTATGCAGAAATTAATTATTTTTCTCGTACAACTAACTAGACCGTGCAAAACTTATAACGAAGATATTTATTCATCTTTTCTCACTCCCAAACAAGCATCGTAATATTGATCTATGCGTTATTTTATGCTGGAATTTTTTTTTTCCAACCCCTCATAATATCAATCACACATGCTTTGCCTCTCTCAATCACTCAACAGTATGTTGACCTTTTAGTGATCCCAAAAGGATTGGCTCTTGTATATATAAAAATATATATATACACACACATATCTCACTTCCATACAAACACCATTCTCTCCTCTTCTTCTATACTCTCTTTACAAAAAAAAGAGTATATATTATCAAAATGATGGATGGAAAATTTGTCAAGGCATGCCAAAAGATGGGCACAAAAGTGATAACTTGTGCAACAAATTGTGACAAATGTTGTAAGTGGACAAAATGGCCATTTGTGCAAGAAGATAATAATATCCCTAGAGATGTCCCAAAGGGTCACTTGGTGGTGTATGTAGGAAAATACCAAAAGAGGTTTGTAATCAAAATTAGTTTGCTCAAGCATCCACTATTCAAAGCATTGTTAGATCAAGCACAAGAAGATTTTTATGATTACAATCATGTTGAGTCAAAATTATGGATCCCTTGTGATGAAAACATATTTGTAAGTGTTATAAGATGTGCCACATCTCCAAAAAATAGACGTATCTCTATATGTTTTTGATGTTGAAATCATATATAGTTTGAGATTAAATTTCATTAATTCATGATGTTAACCTCATAGATATATAGAATGTTGGCATCTATTCAGTCTATTATAACATATCGTATGTATATTCATTACCTATGTATCTTAAAAGCATTACTTCCTAAGGCAAGAAATTAAAGCCGGTAAATTCATTTAGAATTGTGTCAAATTAGGCTTTGTGTCTAAGTCACACCTCCAAAAGCTGACTCGAAGGGAGAAGGATTGTCAAAGCCTTATAAGGAGGCAAGGAGTCCAGAATGCCATTCATTTACTAATGTGGGACATTTCATTCATCATCCCTCGTGTATGGATCCGAATATTCTCTATCAAAGATTTCATTGTCTGGTCCAGTACGTGCACATTCATGGACTGGGGATGTTTTCACCCACACAACTATTCGATTTCCTAGGGGCCACATCGAGCAAGGCTATGATACTATATAAAATTAGGTCTTGGGCATAACTCAATATACCCCAAAGCTTAGCTCAAATAGAGAAAGATTGCTAAAGCCTTATCACGAGTCAAAGATTCCATGTAGGGACATTCCATTCATCAAGTCTCTATCTCAGTGGCGTATGCAGTGGCGGATCCAGGATTTAGAGTCTGTGGGTGCCAAATAAAAAAAAAGTCAAAGGAGTAATAATGTAATTAATTTAATTTAAATCAATTACAATTATAAAAATAAAATAAAATAATGTACCAGCTGTTTTTCCTTAAAAAAACGTGCTTGGAGCCTTTTTTTTTTCCTTAAAAAACGTCTGCAACAAATTTCTCAAAAAAATAGGTACAAATGGGATTCGAACCCGCAATATTAGCCTTCTAAAGTTGCCCTCTTACTGTGGCACCACAAACCAGTATTGTTCTCTGGGTGGCACACTTTATATTTATATAAATATTATATATATATACCTATGTATATATAGAGTTTCCGTCGAAGTTCGGGGGTGGCGTGGCACCCCCACACCCCTTCATAGATCCTCCCCTGGGCGTATGTGAAATTTTGTGAAGTAATATCAGTCTATTATCACAATATAACTTGTATGTGTTAAATCTATGTCGCTGCATCTTGTGCAAATTGATGCTTATTTTGTGTTAATTCAAGCAATATGGACGGCTCAATAAATTTGATGGTCTAAAATCAAATTTTAATAAAGCCTTAAATTCTTTCTTGCAAGGGCTTAAGCCTTCATATATTTGAAGCCTAGACTTCTTGTATTGTAGGATTATACTAAATGTTGTATTCTTCTAATAATTATTTCTTACCCATCAGCATCTAAGATCTATTAGGACTCCTAGTCCAATATTCCTAGTCTAGTACTTGTAGGAGTCTTATAGTTTGAGTTATGTTATATTACGTCTCTATGCACTGTACAATATAAATATATTTGATAATGTATACAAGCTCTCAACGCCGTGAGTTATTTGTTACAAGATCTACTATCGATGGGCAAATCATTAACTCAAGTACTTCTCATTCCAGCACAACGTCTAAAGTAGAATAAGACTAATATAAATAATGCTTCCAAAAGGAGCGGAATAAAACTAACAATGTTAAATTATAATCGAAAACATGTTATACAATATCAAAGAGAATCTATAAGACTTTAATTTGAGTATACAAGAGATACGTGACACACCCTTATAAAAAAAATAAAGACAAAAAGTAATTAAAAACATAGCAGTCACCACAAGTTGACTTGTGGTGACTGCTATGTTTTAATTTGGCGCATCACATGAGAAAAATTAAATTTGGTACACCGCCTTGAACAAAATATAGAGTGCATGAAAAAGTGTGTTAAAAAGAGAGTTTTATTTAGTTGAAGAAAGTTGTTATTTTTGCGGAATTTTGAACTTGTTTCTTCATTAGAGTTTGTTGAGTTATACAATATTTGTTGAGTTGTTGTATCATGAACTTGTCATACATCTTTCATGTATTTAAAAGATCACAATGATTAGAATGAGATATATTAAGGTCAGGGCTTCTCACTTTAGTTGTTGAGAGTGAAAACTAAAGCTTTTTCAAAGTCTCGAAATATGATTTGAAACAGAAATGTACAAAATGAGGGGTCGGGTAGTTACACTCAACCCAAACCACACCAACTAGTCCTAAATAGTATTTCCTTCGAACACTTTTACTTATCCACTATGCTAAAAATAAATGTCCATTTTGAAAAATCAAGAGAACAAGATAGTTTATATTTAGCATGTTTTGCCCGTCTGGCATAACTTGTGAAAAGACATGATTTGCCAATTCGACAAGACCTATATGTTTTGCCAAATAGAGACCAAAAGAAGCTTCTATTTATAGGCGTTGGAGGCATCTGGCTACCTCTTTTCCATGATATAAAAACAAAGGGCAGTAAATGAAACAAACTAGCCTAACACAATTTCTTATTACGAATGAAAACTATAGAACCATCGTAATTGCAATAAAACACAATTACAATATAATGTTATTCTCAAATGATGGAGAAAAAACATAATAAAATCCCTTACAATATATGAGATTAGAATTAGGATATGGATATACCATTAGCAACTGGCATAACTCAATCAAAAATACTAAAAGAACCAGAAAATATTTCTGATTAACTGGAGTAAGAAAATGGCAAAGCCCACAAGAGGGAAATCCCCCATTCAAAAATCGGGCTTCTCGGGGTATGTGCAACCAGGCCTTTGGATGATGACATTTGATGCATAACATCCTGCTTTTACACAATCTGCAATAGGTTTTTCTTGGACCAATTGTGCAAGGAATCCTCCAACAAATGCATCCCCTACAAAAGTTTAAACACAAATTATGAAATTTCTTGATTTGTTTACCAAGCAAACGCACTATAGAACAGGGTGTGTACATGATAAATCATTAATGCATTTCATGCATAACGGGACACAATCCAACCAAGTCATGCTAGTTGATTTTAGTCTAGCGGAAGAAATATATCACCGAGAAGGTAACAAGAGGCAGTTAGGAAGTGTTATATTTTATAAGAATTGGTACAACACTTCACATTTCCAAAAAACTTGTAAAACTTTATGAAAGTAGGTGTAAAAACATCTCTTGTTCTCTTTTGTCAATGAGAAGTCTGCAAATTTAGGATTCTGGTTCCTACCCAAATACGACAGCATATCAAAGCAATGGTTAATTTCTTGTATGGTCACTTGAACATTTTCCACAATAACAAATTAAGTCATAAAACTATCTTGTGAGGTTGAAGTAACTAAACTTAACCCACTATAATAGTAAAGTCACAAGACTGCTTTTTGTTTACATTATTAATAAAGTCACAAAACTTATCAACCATTGCTGTATAGTCGACTTGATGGTTAGGTTGGGACGTTATAGTGGGTAAAGTTTAGCAACTTTACTGTTATGTAATAGTGAGAAAAGTTCAGCTACTTAATGAGGCAAAACATATAGCTTTGTAACTTATAGTGTATTCAATTTAGTTACTTTATTGTCGCCAAAAACAGTCTTGTGACTTAATTGTTATAATGAAATAAAGTTCAATGACTACGTGAAATTAACCCAAAAGCAACACTAATATAAACCACATACCAGCACCATTGGTGTCGACAAGTTTCTCTTTTGGCAATAGAATTACTGGGAACTGCTTCACCTTCCCATCCTCAGCCACAACAACTGGATCAGCACCCTGGGTAATGACAGTGATTCTCTTGCGTGTTCCTGATGCCTTTGGCCATTGGGAGATCTTCAAAGCTATTTCTTCAACATTATCAGTCTGGTCATTACAGCATAAGTTAGCTATACAACACAAACCCAAATAACTATGAGACTGTTGTAGTTAGTCAGTCATCCATTACCTCCCAGCCATGAACTCTAGAGAAGGTTCTTGCTTCTGTCTCATTACCAAAGACAAAGTCCATATAACTGAAAACAAGAGATGCAAGTCCTAATCAGTATCTTCTACAGTCAAGTAACCTTAAATAGGTGGGACATTGGTCTTACGGCAGGACTTTCTCTTGCTGATCCTTGAAGAACTCACAGATAAATGGTGCTGAAAGGTTCATTGAGAAAACCTGCAGCAATTAGGAAATTATATGATCGTTCATTTTAACACTACAAAAAGCGGTCAAACACAAACAATGTCAACAGTCAGACCTTGTTCTTAGCAGCTGCATGTTCAGCAACCAGCTGAATAGATTCTGGAGAAACAGTGAGAAAGAATCCAGCGATGTAATAATACTTGGCCTTCTCCACTGTATACACATAAAAATTAGTTTAACATGAAAATTACGGATTTGCGTGGAAAAAAATAACAGGAGTAAGGATTCCTACCCAAAGCCCAGTTCTCTGGGCGTTTCAAATGGTCAACCTTGTAGCAGTTGGCAGCTGATAAGTTTGCAACCAGCGACCTGGAAAATTTTGTTTCCAAACATCATTTCATAAGAAACATTTGAAATCTTGAGAAAGATGAGTTTATCATGTTTTAAACTTTTTCTAATTGAAAAATATTTTTTTTCTTCTTCACCCTCCTCATAAACTAAGAGATTAATTGTAAGACAAAAAGGAGGTAAGACAAAAAGGAGGTAAAACAAAAAGCAAATTGCTCCAGACTAACCTTTCGCCGTCAAGCACACAGACAGCACAAGTACCCGTTGGACTCTCATCCTCATAGTAGTGAACCTAAATACACCCATGTGTAAAGATCACAGAAATTAAAGTCTCTTTACCATGGTATCACTCCAAATGATAGCAAGACCAAGGCAAAATGATGAGTTGATAAATCTGAAAGTATTAATACTAACCCAACGCCCCCACCCCGGGAAAAAGAAGAAAAGAAAAAAGCAGACAAGGAGAAAAGAGACCAGGAATTTACATTAACACCAGCATTTTGCGCGTTTTTCATCATCTCCTCTCCAAACTTGTCCTTCCCGATAGAGCCCATGTAACTTGTTGCACCTGGAATTTGAAGCATCCACTGCAAATGAAAATGAAAAGTTATTCTGCTGGACTAAATAGGCCATGTAAGATTGCAAGAACCAAGGGAAAAACAAAATGACAACACACCTGAGCTACTCTGATTGAATTTTGAGTTGCACCTGCAATTCAGAATTGTAAAGACAACGTGTTTAGTGTGTCCTGCTATCTTCAATGCAAAATATCATTCAATACAAATGTTGTTAAGCAAGGATCAAGTGATGTGGCAGTATACCTCCAGCAATGAAGTCAACGTTATACTTGGATGTCATTTCTTCATACCTAGGATATAAAATTATTCATCAGCACTTTGAAAAAAAGCATATTCCTTGTTAAGGCACAGGACCCAACTAATTCTTCAGTACAATAAGCTCTAGTGACTACTCTATTCATGTTTGTACTCCAAACATACAACTATTCAGCAAGGCAAAGACTTCACCTTTAATATAAGAAAAGTAATAGGCCCGTCATTAAAAGAAACAATTCATACTGACCAGGAACAAGATTAACTCTAACCAGAAAAATATCTGTACAAGACTACAAGTAATCTTTTGAATGAGAGTGTATTGTAACCAGACATGCACTTTTGAAAGAATTAAGCCTATCCATAGAAGAAATATACTGATTTCTTGGACAATGCATTTGTGATTTCACATGCGAAGTTAATTGGTTTTTGACAAGTCATATTCGAAAGTTGTGATGATAGGGTAATTTAAAGTGAATCGTCAAGAAACCATGGCACCTAGTTTCCCACAATAACATGGTGTGTACAATTTGTATCTGCATATTTGATAATAATGTGAGGTGATACTATCTATAACTTCCAAATTGACTAGAGATTTGAATTAGAAATAAAATGAGCACAGATCGATTCAAAACAGGATTTTTAAGCCGCTTTGTATTATTTTTAGCTTGTATTCGACATGGCGTTAAAAAATTATTCAACACGGATAAGCACAGAGGCAAGCCATTTATTATTTTACACATGAAATCAGGTAACTGCAAGAAATATTATAATCAATCTTCAATAAATAATTTAGAATAAAATCCTCATTGCCCGAATCAAATTGCAAATCATTCTTATCCATAAGCACATTATTAATGACTCTGAAACATGGTATATTCCATCTATCTTACACACGGTCACTTATTATTCCCCAATAAAGTTCCCTCTTTTTTCCCTATTAGAAAGGAACTAGACCTGTTCTCTAGTGTTTTACACAGCACATAAATAACTAGCCTAATCAACAGCAAGCTATGCCTACAATGGTACCAAATGACAGTCAGGAAATGAACCAATTCCGCAACTCACTGCCTCTGGACCCAATCAGCTGAATTATCACTCACATGTACGTGCGAGCATCAATCCAACGATAATAAACTAATTACAGAGGCGAACTTATCAAAACGAACGAAAAAAACTAATTAGTACACAACACAAAATACAATCTCAAATCCTAAGCTATAAAATGCGGATAAACACATCGAAGCTAAAATGAAAAACAACACTGTAACTTACATAGGCAAGTGCTTATCCTCAGCAAGAATAGCATTGTTCATCTTGATGTCATACCTGAGATTTAAAAAAAAAAAAAAAACATATCATTCAAATAAGAACATGATTTTACATCCAAATCCAGGTAAAACTAATGAAATTCAAAAGCTATTATACAACTTTACTCTAAAACTAAAAACAATGTATAATACGACGAATACTGAAGATTCAAATTCAAAATGCAACAATAAGTGTAAAGAATGTAAATAAACATCGAACATTCAGCAGATCTATGAAATCAAACTATACAGCACAAAACTAAACAGTTTAGATTAGCTAAAAATACGAAAAAAAAATTCGAAAAAAATGTGATAAAATTAGTTACTTGTTTAGGAAATCTTGATCGATAACAGCTGAGATATCGAGCAATGGATTGCCCATACCCAAGAGAATTCCTTCATACTCCATTTTTTATATGATATTTCTGCGTTTTTGGAGTTTGTTTCAGATCTCAAATTAGATGCAAATTCGGCTTTAGGTATGTGAACTCTTTATATACAGCAGCGGAGTCGGGTGTTGGTGAATTAGTGGGTAAATGATAGTGACACCATTTATTTTATTATCAAATTTTAATTAATTCTAAATAAATACACACGCTAATAAATTGGTTAATGACTTGCCGAATAATAATTAATAATATTCTTTTTTTTATAATAATAATATTCAATTAACTATCCTACTACTTTTCTTTTTATTCAATCGAAAAATTAAAAAAAACATACATATTTTTATATTTAATATTAAATGTTCCATTTTATTCACTATGAAGTTTTATTGTTATTCTTAAATTTTGTATTCAATCAAATATTATCATATAAACAAAAGAAAAAAAAATACAACATATGTCCACTAACCTTTGTGAATATTAGACTTATTTACGAATAAGTTACTCATTTGAAAAAGATGTAATTAATTGATTATTTTATAATTAGATCAAATTATATTATAAGTAAAGATAATAAATTTGATTAAGTTCGGTCAAATTACACTAAAATAATGAAAAATTGTTAACCGGGAAAACTCAAATTCATGATTTTATTAAGTAATTGATAATTGATGTTGTACTTTTTTAATACTATTATTTTGGAAATTAAAATAAAAGTACCTAACCCAACGTGACATTAGGCTTTTCACATCTCGAAAATCAATATTGGTAGGTTCCACTTCATTTGGGTGGGGGTCCTTTCACCAACCATTTTTTAAAAATAAAAAAATATAATACATAAATATGTAATTTGACCGTGCTTCGACTTTAACGGTATACACGTAAATATATATACAATTAAACAAGTATACGCATGCGTTCTACATGGCATAATACAAATCAGTTCAAGCATATCTCACCCAAATTGTCATGTAGGATGCATATATCTACTTGTTTAATTTTATACAAGTTTTAGTTTTATTTATGTTTTATGAATATCCAAAGTTGAAGGATATAAATGACAACTAAAATCAAATGAAGAATACACTTATGTGTTTTGCCAAAAGATAATACATAAAAGGGTCAAATATAACCTATACTATTGAAAATAGTTTAAATATACCCCTGATTATTTCAAAAAGTTTGAAATTTGTAGATTCTAAATCTACATATATGTGCAATGCACATAAACTAAACTAGCTATTAAAATCTATCATAATATTTAAAATTTTGAAATTAATTAAAGTTATATTTATTAAATTTTTGTCTATTTGTAATAGGTAAGAACTTCTAATATTTAGTACTTTACAATTTAATAAAATTTTATTTCTTAAATTTTGATCCATATTAAAAGTACTAGTACCATTTAAGACTTTAAAATCAATAATTTTACCTTATAAAAATCTTACTTAAATTATGGTAAACAAGCTAAATAAATAAAAGAATTTAAAATATTAAAGAAAGAGTTTCACGTTTTTTAAATAACTTTTTAAATTTTCATATATGATTTTTTAATATTTTTATTTGTTTTTTAAAAATATAATTTATGGATCGATGTGAGACATGTGCAAAACACGTATACTAAACTTCTACCAAAAAGTTATTGCCTTACCTTAATATAACCAGAAAGAGTTATAAATTTGAAAAACATTGTAAGTGAAATTCAATCCAACGGATAATTCACTCGTGATATATCAAATGAGGAAAAAAATTAAAAGGAAAGTATTGACTACACTCCAATTCTAAGCTTTATGTTACTCTTTCGAAGTGCCATTTCTATTATATTGATTGAGATGGCAACTTTGCGCACAATTCTATTACTATTAATGAGTTGCTCCACGATTTTCCTTGGGTGCATGCATCCCACGTAATTCAATTTTATGGCTCTCCATTACCTATATATGACTATATTAGTTTAAATTTAATTCGATCAATCTATCTTGAAATGGGTATAATATAATAACAAGACAGGGAATTGAACTATCACCTACAAAATGAAAGTTCAGATAGTGAATGAACCACGATATTAAACTTCTCAATGTTTTTATATGACTGAAGTACAAGACCCTCACAACAGGAAAAATAATACAAGGAACAGAACATATAAGCACAAGGTCACTTTTCTTTTATTTTCATTGGGGAAAAAAAGGGACTTATAATATATAGCTACAAACCAACATAATATTCAAGAGAGTTCATATTTAGTTTTAACTCCAAAAGTAAATGTAAAAAATAATTCAAAAATAGCAAAGTAATTGACAAAGATCAACATAGTAAAAACCTGTTGCTTCACTTCTAACAGATTGGAAGTGGAGCACCATTCCATTCCTTAAGGCATTCTAACAATGAATCAATGATTTGTCCATTGCACATTGCTGTGAACACCTTGTCACATTCTTCACCTGGTGACCTTACACTTTCTCCTGTCAACAATTCCGTCCTGAGCTCCTCCCTAACGAACTTGTAGAGTGGGTATGATCTGCATTCGTTGATCCTGTTTGCAATCGCGGGGTTTCCACTTTCCAACGCAACTCTGGCACTCTCGACTTCTTTTGGTAAAACAGACTTCAACTCTTCTTCAAAAGCTACAATCTTTTGAAAGATTGAGCTGCTTGCGTTCTTCTCATTTTCACCGTTTTGCAAGGCGTGGTCTACGAGGACTTGTCTCAGTTTCTGCATCAGTGGGTAGTTAGCACTGCAGGGGTCATCAGCATAGGCGAAGAGGTATTCCCTGTCCACAATGCGGAGCAAGTCTTTCTCGCAGAATCTTGATGGATGAAGTTCTCCGTTGGCACCCATTGTCAAGGTCCTCTTAGCTACTTGGCTCACCGTGTTCTTGACAGCATTTCTCAAATTCTCTTCCAAATGCCTTAAGTCTATAGCTTGGCAAAGTGCCACTAAGTATGTGGATGACATTAGCTTCAAGATGTCCACTGCTTCAGCTGTTTTTCTTGCTGAGATTAAGCCCAAGGAGTTCACATCTTGGTTATGTTGCTCCGCGCTTTGTACGTGGTTAGTCACTGGATTTGCCAAGAATTGAAGCTCCGAACAGTATGAAGCCATAGCAATCTCAGATCCCTTGAAACCGTAGTCCAAGCTTGGATTCCTACCTGCAGTCAGATTAGATGGCAACCCGTTGTTGTAGTAATCGTTGACAAGCTCGGAAAATTGTGCAAACATCAATTTCCCTATTGATGCAAGGGCTAATCTAGCATTGTCCATAGAGACACCAATTGGAGTGCCCTGGAAATTGCCACCATGTAAAGCCTTGTTTCTTGAAACATCGATCAAGGGGTTGTCGTTCACTGAATTAATCTCCCTCTCGATCATCTTGGTTGCAGAACGAATAACTTCAATCTGAGGGCCAAGCCATTGTGGTGACGTTCTAAGAGCATAACGATCTTGCTTTGGTTTCTGCAAAGGATCCATTTCGTGGAGCTTCTGAGCTGCCTTCACATAAGCACTGCCATCCAAAATGTGTTCCATGATTGCAGCAGCCTCAATTTGTCCAGGATGATGCTTCAATTTATGCGTCAAATGATCAGTGAACTCGGGCTTTCCATTCATCACCTCAGCAAAAATAGCCGAGAGAACTTCAGAAAAGACCGCGAGCACATTAGCATCAAACAACACAATCGAAGCCAAACCAGAACCAACAGCAGTACCATTCACAAGAGCAAGTCCTTCCTTAGGCTGCAGCTCAAAAAATCCACCATTAACTCCAGCAACACGGAACGCTTCCTCAGCATTCAACGTCTCACCATTAGGTCCAACAGCCTTGGAATTAGGCCTGCCAGTGAGCAATCCAGCAATGTAAGACAAGGGAACAAGATCACCCGACGCGGTGATTGTGCCACGAAGAGGCAAACATGGAGTGACATTGTGGTTAATCAACTTAGTGATAGCTTCCAAGATTTCAAATCTGATTCCAGAGTACCCCTGAAGAAGAGTATTGATCCTAACAAGCATGGCCGCTCTTGTGCTTGATTGTGGCAATGTGTGACATGACTCAGTACCATTACCAAAAACTCCAGCATTCAAGAATCTGCCAAAACCAATTACATCAAAAATCAGATATGCCCCACAACAACATGTCATATGTGAGTGGAATTATTATTTCATAGTAAAAAGAGAGAAATGGGCCTTGTGTCAGAATAAAAAGCAACACTTAAAAATGCATGTGATAGTCATTATTATGCTCATCAAGAATAATGTGATAAGAGCCATTATTAGGACATTTTTTCTTCTTTTATAAAGACAAGTGAAAAAAAATTGTTGGAACTTGTCATTTATCAAGTAAAAAAATCTAATGTAAGAAGGAGCACATGGCACAACAGTGACAACACTGAAACTCACCAAAAATATAGGGAAAAATGAACTATTTACATGTGCCCACAAAATTATACCTCACAGTTTTCCCTTTTTAGACAAAATTAAATCTCACCTAAATTTTTCAATGGCAACAAAAATTTATTTTTTTAGTCTCACATCGTTTTCATTTCCATTTTTGTTGACCACTAAATAACTCCCTTAGATGATAACACCTTTTCTTACCCTATATAAAAGTCCACCTACCTATTTACTTTAATTTACACTAAAATCTTTTTCCTAAAGAATATTTAGGCAGCTACTATTTCTTAAAAAGACATAAACTTTTAGCAAAACAAATAGTGAATTATTGATCCTTTCTTCCTACTGTACAGAAACTATAGATTCCTACTGACAAAGCTCATATAAACAGGATCTCCAAAATAAAGACAGTTTAAATATAAATCTTACCAATCCTAATAGGCTAATAAAACATTTCATCACTTTAATTTCAATTTTTCGCGTTATTATCACAAGATTAAAAACATTTTAGTACCTTTAAAAATATCTTTAGCTCAAGATCACAAATATAAGCCTTTTTTTATTCTCTTAAACTCTATATCAAGTCGGACCAAATAAACAAATTGAAATGAACGAATTATAGTAATATTTATATGATTATAGAACTTTTCAAAACTTATACTTCTTAAAATACGCATTAAATAGGTTCACATAAATTGAAACGAGCTAAGTACACATCTCATATATGTTGATGATCTAAAAGCAAAGCAAGTTAGATAGAAAATGGTTTACCTAATAAGTTCCTTTTGTAAAGCACCACCATTTTTGGTTCTCCTATGAGATGTAGCACCAAAACCAGTAGTAACACCATAGCTATCAGTCCCTTTGCTCATACTTTCCATAACCCAATCACTACTAGCTTTAACACCAGCCCTAGAATCCTCAGAGAGCTCCACTTTCACATTTTCAACATTAACCTTTGCAGCTATTGAAGCAACTTGTGCCACTGTCAATGTTTCACCACCAAGTTTCACAACTGGCTTCCTAAACTCTGCCACCATCCTCTTCACTTCATCTAAATGGCTACCCCTCAATGACTCTGCTGCCATTTCCCAGTTCAATGGATCCACTTTGATGCAAAAGTCCAAATCTTGATGACCATCAATAGCAGCAGCCATTTTTTTTTTCAAGAAAATGTAAAAAGATTGGATTTTTATGTGAAAAGATTCAAGAAAATATAAAGGGGTTGTTTTTTTTGGTGAAAAGACTCAAGAAAATGAAAAGGGGTTGTGAAAAAATTCAAGAAAAGGTAAAGGGGTTGGTTGGTTTAGTGAAAAGATTGAAGAAATTTGTATAGAGCAAAGATTGTTGAAGGGAGACTGATGTAAATTAAATGTGAGGATGGGTAGAAAGATCCTGATTATTGAAGAAGTGAATTGAGGTATAAATAGAAGGGGGTGTAATATTTGGTAGGTGAGTTTCCATTTAAAATGATTAATTAAAATGAACCGTTTGATGAATTATGTGAATATCTCTTGGTAGGTGGACATAGGGAATTATATGGACCGTTTGATTAAGAGTGGAATTTGCGGTTGAGATATGTGGACAACGTGGGGGAAAGGAAGGATGCAACATGACTTTCAAGAAGTTTTTTTAGGGGGGTTGGTGGATTTGGCAAAAGGTTTGGTGCTTTTGGGTTGTTGAGACTCTAATTAAAATTGTTGGGGGTGAGGGTGAGGGTGAGGGTGGGGTTGGGGATGAGAAATTTGGTGAAATTAAGTTAGCGTTTGATATATATTAGTTAATAGTTATGGGGGTGACGACGAGGAATTTGATGAAATTAAGCTAAAGTTTGATTATATATTTTAGATCAAATTTGATGATGTATGATGCTTTTGAGATTTTAAGACATTAATTAAATTCGGGGAGTACGGGAGGAGGGATAGGGGATTTGATGAAACATTTGATCATATATTTTAGATTAGATTTGATGAGGTTTCGTGCTTTTTGGATTGTTGAGACACTAATTAAAAGGGAAGGGGATGAGGGGTCTTAATGAAATTAAGTTAGAATTTGATCATATATTTTAAATTAGATTTGATGAAGTTTAGTGCTTTTTGGGTTGTTGAGACATTAATTAAAATTGGGGGTGGGAAAGTGGGATGAGAAATCTGATGAAATTAAGTTAGTATTTGATCATATATTTTATATAAGATTTGATGAGATTTGATACTTTTAAATATATTTTAGATTAGATTTGTAATAATCATTTTAGGGTTGTAATAATCATTTTAGAGTTGTAATAATCATTTTAGGGTTGGTTGATTAATACGAAAAATTCATCAATTAAGTTTTCTAACTACAAAGTCATTCAATTTTAATTAAATATTTTCTTTAAATTTTGAATGTGGAATTGGACAGTTTCAGGTCTGGCCAAAATGTTTTTTAGAATATTTAGTGAAAGTGGGGAGATTTGAGAATTAGAAATTTAATTAATTTGATGATTTTCTATAATTATATTTTTAGTTGAGTAATTTTCATATAATTTCTTAATTTAATGCATGAGTTGAGAATTTGAAGATCTATCTAATTTTATTTCTCTTCTGCGTGATGAAATTCTCTATTATATAGAAGCTTTCCGTTTTTCTATCATTATCATTTAAGCAGGTAAAAATAATAATATTCTATCGTATTCCTCAATTATTTTTCTAAGTTAACTTTTTATATTTTCATCATTATCATTTAAGCATGGAAAAAATTTGCCATATTCTTCAATTATTTTCTAACTCAACTTTCTACATTTGTATAATTCAATTATTTTCTAACTCAACTTTCTACATTTGTATAATTAAAATTTAAGCATGGAAGAAAATATGATATTTTGTAGTATTCTTTAATTTTTCTAGCTTAACTTTTTATATTAAGCAAGAAAAAGATATATGCTATTTTTGCCGTATTCTTCAATTATTTTCTAACTTATCTTTCTACATATGCAATTTGCATCATTATCATTTAAGCAGGAAAAACAATAACATGTTGTCGTATTTTTCAACTTATGAAATAATTCATTCAACTTTAATTAAAAAAGAAAACCTTTACGTAACAAAGAAATTGGCATACGTAACACTTTTGTTAATATCTGAAAATAGATATTATGATTAATCTTCTGTCTATCAATAATCACATATATTTTATACAATAAATGTGGGGAAAATATTATTATCTTGACAATAATGAATTAAACTAGTACTAAACATGACCCCCTCTCCCCCCATAAAGTAATTATGAATTATAATTAGAATGCTCACTTTGTTTAATAAATACAACTCTCAAACATCTTTATCGAATGCAATTGCTATTATTTACTCTTAATAATTCTAAACAAACTTCTTAAAATTACTAATTAGTTTTACTTAACTCATTGTTAGGTTTTGTCTTTCTTTCTGAAGTTTTGCGGTATATTATATCAAAAAAATTAATGGATTATTGAAGTAACTATGAGAATATCAAACGTTGACGGTAAAAAAATAATGAGCTAATAATAATATATTTAATTCAATATTATAAATATGATCTAGAAAGGATGAATGCACACAAATCTTATTATGAAAAAATTAAAAGAAAATCACAAATATAATAAGTACTCCATCCCTTCGTTTTTACTTGTAACTATTTGTAAAATATATTTTTATTTTTACTTATCAGAAATATAAAAAAAATAGTTATTTTTCTCAATATTTTAGCCTTAGCATAAAATATTATTCTCCAAATTATTTTTCAAGAGTTAATACTAAACATCAATTAATAGGAATAATGTGGTAAAAAATATATATCAATAATTTTTTTTATGGATGTGCTAAATCAAACAATAACAAATAAAAATAAACGAGGAGTATACTCCCTTTGTCTCAATTTATGTGGCACTTTACATTTTTTGAAAGTCAAACAGTTTAAATTTTACTGAAAATTTACGCATGAAATCTTCAATTTTTTTGAAATGAAATTTATATATTTGTAAGTTACGTAAAACGCACTATAAATCACAATAATTGATAACTCAAAATGATTAAAAAATCTATAAAAATTTACGATAAAAAATAGACATATTTAAATTTTAAAGTCCGAAAAATATCAAAATGGGACGAAGGGAGTACTTGATTTGACCAAACCATCTATAAGTCAACAGCGCGTCCACTGCCCGAATTCATTCCACGTTGACAGTCCTCAGCCTTCAGCATTTGACTTGCATTTCTAATACAGTTTTATTTTATTTATTTATTTAAGCTTTTTAGATTATATTTTTTCTTTAACATCTTCATGGTAGCTCCTACTTTTTTTTTCTTTTACTTAATTAGTTATTTAAATTTAATTTTAATTAATCTAACTTTTACCTATAAAATTAATTACTACAATTTTATTATTATTTTGTTATATTCTTTTAAGTAATAATAATACTTATAGTCAATTAGTAGCTTAATACTACACGATCTTTAATCAGATAATGTCAGATAAAGTAACACGATATAGTTGATTTATTATTAGAATATGTACTTAAAATTTTAACAACCATTAATAAAAATATGATGTGTTCCAATTGTGTTCATTTTACCTTGACTTTCTTTGTTCTATTTTATATGTTACTATTTAACTTAATAATTGGTACGATAATTTAAAAAAATTATGTGGGTCTAAAATATTTTATTATGAATTAAAATAAAAATTAATTTTTTTAATTAGTTTTAATTATATAAAATAATTTATTTATTTTTTAAAAAAATATGTCACATTTTTTAATATGGTGGGAAGGTTGTTAGAAACTTGACGACCTTGACTTAAAACTGTTAAGATCAAAAAGAAAGAAAAAAAAGACAAAAAAGGAAACTACAATTAGGTTGTTAGGAAAATTATATGCAATTCATTTCAACTTTTTTTCTGTCATATTGAGTTTTTATTTTATTTCTTTTATTATTGGATGAAGGATTAGGTGCAGGAGGGGGGTTCGTGGTTTGAACGAGTTCACTAATATTTTCATAGGTTCTGTATTTGTATTAGAGAATTGAATAAATATATATATGTTTATTAACTCCTAACAAAATTGATTGACAACACAGTAATAAAGAATAAGCGGTGTAATTTTTTTTTTTTAAGGAATCATGTTTTACGATATTTTTCTCTTCTGTCATAAAATTTAGAATCTCCAAATTCCTAATCCTAACTCCGTCTCTAATTTTAGGTGAATTCAACTTTTTGAGTAATTTCCACACCCTATTTTCCAATTGTTGTTTAAAAAATAATATTTTTTTGAGTAATTGACTCTTTTTTTTAAAAAAAAAAAACCTTTTAAATAATGATCTAAAAGATTATCTTTTTCAGTTAATTGATGAAATTTTTGGAAAAACATATCAGACAATAATTTAATATAAAATATTATGGAGAATTGAGGATATACGAGGAAATATATTTGACTTAGAAGTTCACGTTATTTGAAAGAATGATTGATTTGACGCTATATTATCGGATTAAAATAATTTAAAGATACTCTTAATTAATATTTGATTATGTATTTTTTTTTAAATCAATTAAGATATCTTTTTCGTCACAACTTTTGAATTAGATTTGAAAATTTGTAATCGAAAAAACTTTAAATTCAATTTTTTTGGATATTTTCACTAACAATTATTTTTTAAAATTCAAATAAAATATATGTCTAAATACAATTTTAAATTTTAAATCTGCAATACATCTAAGATTCTCAGCAATTACTATAAAGTTTACTCACTTAATTCCCCAATCCACGTGGCTTTTCGATCTTCAAGACAATAGGTGAATATCTCTTTAAAAAGATACAAGTAGTAGTTTTATTTAGTAGTTTTTGGTTATGTAATTTTTTAAAGTTTAAGTAAGATTAAAATTGCAAGAATATTGATGACATGAAACACTCCTTATTTTAAATTGACTTAGTTTAAATGTTTTTAAGTTAAAAAAAAAACTTTTTAAGTACTTCTATAACGTATAAATAAAATTTAAAAAAATATTTTAAAGCACTTTAAAGCCCAAAAAATAAAAATAAATTAAAAATCATAATTGAAGTTTTTAATTTACAAGACAAAAATTATAAAATAGGCTCTAAAACATGACTTACTTCGAAACGACAAAAGTATCAAAATTGTAACTTCACTAAAGTTTCCTATTCTTTTCAAGGGGCTTTGGCAAATTTCTAAGACATTTGTGAAATTGACTTTAAAGGCGTTTTGCTATAGATTTTAGGGATAAGGTAGAAGTATTTCCCTAGACTATAATCAAAATTCTAGAAACATATTTTAATTAAACTAAAGTCTTATTATCTTTAAACTCATTTTTTTTTTGTAATTTTGTATATTTTTTGACTTACTTGGCACACTCCGTGACTCTACGCAGTTGAGGCACGTGAGAGATATTTGGATGCCACGTAAGTAAAAAAAGTGTAAAAAATTACAAAAAAAAATGGATCCATGGGTTAAAAAAGACCTTAGTATAGTTAACGTGTGTCTCCGAACTTTTTGTCATAGTTTAGAGAGTACTTGTACCTTATTCCTAAATTTTAAATATTTTTAAAATTTATGTAGAATTTAGGGAATTGAAATTGAAAATAAAATCATATTTAATAATTTTGTTTGTGTTTGAACTTTGAAGTATTCAATTACAACTTCAAAAGTAAAAAGTGATTTAGCAAGTTTTAAGTTGTTTTTTAATGAAAAATATAGTTTCAAGTTATATTTAGTAACTAGTGAAATAGGTTGCGCTTCGCGCGGTCATGAAATATCTTATTAGATACATACTTTTTTTAATACCTACATATAGAAAAACGTTTCATAAAATAAAAATCATGATTCTATGTCTATATTTAAGCATATTTAATGTTTTAAATGCTAATAAAAACTATTATAAAAAAAAAGTTTGTAAAAGTCACTATAAAGAATTATCAGGAATTTTAGATATTATTTTCAACTTGAACTTTCACACTTGAGTGATAATTTTCTTTCATCACATGCAACAAAATTTATATTATCTTATTATCTTCAATATAATCGAGGCATATTGTCTAGCATTTCTAAAAAATTGAGGCTAACATTCTTGATTTAAAAAAATATAACTAAATTTACATTTAAAAATTTAAACCTTTGAATTCTCACCAAAATGCATTATGCATGTTTATGTGTAGAGTTATAATTACTAATGGAAAAAAGCATATTAAACCAACAACCGTTACTTCCATAGCTCCATGTTAGTTTTCAATAAGCGTTCGCTTCCTAATAATATATGTAATATCAACAACATAAAACATTGATAATCGTCACAAGTAAGTTAACATCTAATTTGATGTGTGTGATAATTTTTTTAAAAAATAAAATGTAAATTTTGATCCTAAGGAAAAAAATGCACAACTAACAAAGTATTACCTTCAGAACTCCATTATATTACTTTTCAATAAAAATATACTTTTTACATAGCAAAACAACATAAAACATTGATAATCATCATAAGTAAATTAATAACTAAGTAAGTAACTGCTCAAATCCAGAATAAGATTATAGTCCTAATAATGCAAAGAAAAGATAGGTGAAAATTAGAAGGAGATCAAAAAAACATATAAGGGCAAAATTCTATGTATCTGAGAAAGAAATAATGGGAAGGGGGTAAAAAATGGTTTCTAGTCTTTATTAATTTTAATTTGGTGTAGGTGTGATTGTTTAATTATTGTCTTGGTAAAATTACAAATTACAATTGCCAACTAAAAGGAAGAAAATAAAATCTCTTCAGGTTGAGGCGTGAATAGTTTGCTCTCTCTAAGGTGATTCAAGCCTATTGCAATATAAAAAATTCATGAGTCCAACATAATCCTCTTGGCTTGTCTCCTCCAAGATACAACAACTTATTCATAATGTGTATAAATCAACAAATTTTGGACAAGAGTTGAGTCCAAAACTCTATAAAAAGAACACATTTCTTTAACTACTAATAAGAACTCTCTTTTTGACCAATTTTTATATACATTATATTTTTTTGTACACAAAATAAAGTAAAACTATCACTATTTATAGATGAGAAAGTCTACCTTACAAGAAATAAAAATAATATGGAAAAATTAATAAGGTAAATGAATAGTCTAAAATCTAAATGTTACATAAGATGGATAAAAAAAGGCATATATTGCCATTAACGTGCCAAAATAATTGCGGCACAATTATGACTCTAACTGAGAGTTAACGTGCCAAAGTAATTACTGCACAATTATGAGAGAAATGTTACCTAAGACACTAAATATTGCACGTAAAAGACACTCTAAATGAGAGTAAATAAGGCATGCACTACTATGTTCTTAGCCGTTACATAATTTACTTTGATTGTAAATGTAAAAAATGCTAATAATAAGGAAAGAGAGTAACCATTTAAAAAGTTTTTTTGAACAAAAAATAAAAGAAAAAATTCAAAATTCTAAAAAAATAAATAAATAATAATATAGGCCAATGAAGCATGCCACATCAAGGTTTTTTTTCCAGCTTTATATATTTATATAGATTTGTATAGTCAAACATAACTTTTAAATAAAAAATAATAATAATTCAATACTAATAATTTGTATGACAATTATTAAGATGATAACTTTCGAGCTTTTGTATGTTGAGCTAGGAGATAAAAGTGGGGAAATAAATTGTATAAGCTTACGAAAGCAAGAAAGATAAAGGCTTGCGACTTGAATCAAGTGAAGTGCTTAAGGATGAGGAAGACAGAGTGTTGGTGGAAGAGACTTCCATTAAGGACTTCTTATCATATATTTTATGACTACTTAATATTAAATATTGTAAAGATAATTAAATAATAATTCGAGGAAAATAATAAATGATAATTTTATCTATTGTAAATTTTTTTAATAAAGGGCAAAAAATTCAATTAACATATTTAAGAACCCTTCATGTTTTTTAAGGTAATACTAGTTTAGTGTATATATTTTGCATGTGTGTCTTGCGTCAATCAATAAAAATTATATACATAAAAGAATAACATAACCAAAATATTATATTTCAAATAGTTATTGTCTATTGTGTCTTACTTGATCTTTTTTTACAAACGAAAAGAATAAGTTTAATTTAAATCACAAAATTTTAATTATGTCATGTAAATTGAGATAAAAATAATAAACTTTTTTTATAATTGTAAATATCTATTCATGTGAAACTCTAAAGAAAATTCGTGAGAAATGATGTGATCCTACATATTCTCGAACTCATGAGGCAAGTCCAACGGCCATGCACAAAATATCAAGGGAACATTTTTTATTTTAAAACTAAAGATACGGAAAATTTATTAAAATATCGTTTAATTTTATAGCTTTAAAATGTCATATGAAAAGTTAGAATTAAAGAATTTTTTTTAAAAATAAATAAATAAAGATAATTTTGTTTCGAAGAGGGGGAAAAAGTAAGATAAACAAATTGACACAATGAATGATAAATAAATTAGAGTTTTAGAAGTTTGAAAATATTTTGATTGAGAAAATGGCCAAATGAACCCCCCAACCTATTAGTCAATTCTCAACGACATACTAATATTTCACGGGGTCCTATTACCCCTGAACCTTTTATGTTCAATATTTTATAACCCTTAAATACTGATCTTTTGTTATTAACCAGATATATACACATGTTTCTAAATACGGGCGGCCACTCCATTACTTTTATATTTCTTCGTATTTCAGATCCAGTGAGCCCACTTTCTTTACTTTTCTCTTTAAGTTAGGATGAAATTTAAAATTTCAAACTAACCAATAATATGTATGATTCAATTGCGTATCAATCTTTCTTCTACAACTCCAATGACAAGTAATTTTTGTACATTCAGAAATGATTTTTCTTAGTACTTCACTTTTAACCATTTCAAGAATTATTTTTTCAAAGATTCATTTTTGCTTAGCTTATTCTGTTAGCAAAAGAACACACAGTTATGGTGATCCAAGTGAGTGAAAATTGACAAAAAAAATTAATCTTAAGGGGGCAGATCTAGTGATGGAGAGGAGAAAAGCATTTTTATGATTCTTCTTCACGGAGGAAGGAGGAAAATAAAGGGTGTACATTTTCTGCGATTTTATATTTATAAGTTGAAGAGGAAATAACTTATAGAGAAAATGGTCTAAACCCCTCCAATCTATACCCGAAATCTCAACTACACACTCCAACTTCACGGGTGTCCTATTACTCCCCTGAACTTCTTATTTCTCTATTTTCTACACACTTAAACGCTGACCTGTCATAGGAGGTGTTCTCACCTCCCTTAGGCGCGTAAGGATGTATCTAAAACATATTATCTGCATTTTAGAATCCACGTGTGAGTCCAAATCAACCTAAAATTAAGGCTTTCAATTACAACTTACATTTCTAAGCTTTTTTTCTTCCACAAATCTTCCATCTTCTTCCTTTCTTCTGCCATTTAAAAAGCTTGAAGCTTGGAAACGATTGTCTTTTTTCAAAGCTTCAATGGTAACTTCCATTTCAAATCTTGAACCTTTAGAATTTCTAATCTTCTCTAAAAAGATTAGATCTAGATCTAGCTATATTGCAAAATATAAAATTGAGATCTAGCCATGGAGCTTGAGATTTCTTCTCCATGTCAATGCCCAAAAATAAGTTATTTCCCTCTTCAATTCATAAATATAGAACCACAACGTATGTACACCCATTCTTTTCACCTTCCTCCAACTCCTTTACCATTGCATCTGAACTTGAAGATTTACTGATTTAGAAAATACCAATTTGCAAGATCCATTTTTTCATTTAAAGATCGATTTTATTTATTTTTTAAAAGATTACA
>JAJOOS010004665.1:0-23652 GCA_029582725.1 Solanum chiquidenum
GGGACTGAATTTTTCGCGGCGATGGTGGAGTTAATGGAATGTTCTGGACATCAGAACATAGTGGATGTGTTTCCATGGTTGAGATGGCTTGATCCTCAAGGTTTGAGGAGGAAGATGGATCGCGGACTTGGGAAGACGATTGAAATTGTATCGGGTTTTTTGAAGGAGAGGTTCGAAGAAAAGGAAAGGACCGGAGAGGAGAAGAAGGATTTTTTGGAAGTTCTACTGGAATATGAAGGCAAAGGGAAGGATGAACCAGAAAAGATATCAGATCAAGAACTCATCTTGATAATTTTGGTAATTTTGCATTTTACATAACAAACATTATAATATTTTTTTTTTTGTCTTAATTTAGTAAATAAATTAATTGAGTGAGGTCATTAGGTGATCCGATGATCGTCTCTTAACGATCAGAATAAGGTAAAGTTTGAAAACAAGTTATGTACTTAAATCATTTGTCAAATCAATCTAGTTTGGTAGACACGGGGAGGCAGAGTGTTACTTGCGGGGATTCAGATAAATCAGCAGCTTATGCTTAGATTCTGTATTATATACTTTAATGGTGAACGGAGTAATTATAAGAACTTAATTATATAAAAAAAAAAATATACATCGTCAGTGCACATAACTTAAAATTCTTATATGAATCGGTTGAATGCAGGAAATATTCTTAGCTGGTTCGGAGACTACGAGCAGTAGCATAGAATGGGCGATGACAGAGCTACTATGCAAACCAGAAGCAATGGACAAGGTTAAATCCGAGCTATCTGAGGTTCTTGGAGATACCAAGAAATTCGAAGAAGCTGACATTGATAATCTCAAGTATTTGCAAGCTGTTGTAAAAGAAACGTTAAGATTACATCCTCCAATTCCATTTCTAGTCCCAAGAAAGGCAATTCAAGATACCGAATTCATGGGGTATCATATCCCTAAAGGCACACAAGTTTTCGTGAACACTTGGGCAATTGGAAGAGATCCCGAATGTTGGAAGGACCCTTTGGATTTCAAGCCAGAAAGGTTCTTGGATTCGAATATTGAATACAAGGGTCAGAATTTTGAGTTTATTCCGTTTGGTGCTGGGAGAAGGATTTGTGCTGGAATTCCATTGGCTCATCGGATGTTGCATTTGGTACTCGGATCGTTGTTGCGTGAATTTGATTGGGAGATTGATGTTTCTGTTCTTGATGAGGCTTTGGATACACAAGACAGAATGGGAGTAACTGTTAGAAAATTAAAGCCATTGAAAGCAATTCCAAAGAGAAAAAACAGAACTCTATGAGTAACGAAAGGCTCGTGGGCATTTGGACATAAGAATTGTGGAATTTAGAAAACAGTAGTATTTGTTTTCAAGTTGAAAATTGGAGAAGTTATGTTTGGACGTGAAAACGAATTAAAGTTGTTTTTGAATTTTTGTAAACTACCTTCATATTTTTTCCCGTGTTAGAAGTCGTCTCGTTTGGTTTTTGGAAAGTGAACAGATGGTCTTAAAATATCAATGTAGTGAGAATTTATATAGTCGACATCCACTTGTCTAGATGAAACCTCATGAAAGAAGCGGGCCAGGATATCGAATAAGTGCAAGTACGAGAGTGTACTTGGCTATTCGTCCAAAAGAATATCAAGCAAATTCAGATTATTGGCATTTGTTAGTGTTGGGCTGAACCAACTTAAAAATATTCTTAACATGGTGTGATATTGTCTGTTTTGGGCCAAACCTGCACGATTTTCTCAAAAGGCCTCACACCATTTAGAAATTTCTACACCTACGCCCTCAATATATTCAACTGTCAAAGTGGGACTTTGTTCGCTCATCAAAAAAATAATTCCCCTTCAACCTAAGTTTCACGTGGCCCATCACCACGATCCACGAGTCTCTCACTTAAACCTTAGTTCCACGTGGCCTGTTACCCTGATCCACATGATAATCTCTGAGATTCACTATGTGCTACCCACATCGTTAAAGTATTTTTGTAAACCGAAGCCCACAACTAGCCTCCTTCTTGTGTGAACATATACAAGCTTGAAAGCGTAAGCAAATCGAGCCCAGCACCCCATCACTCCGCCATCCCCATACTCATCCTGCCGAAGCTGGACTTTGATACCAATTTTCGGGCTGAACCAGCCCATAGATACACTTAACAAAGTGTGATACTGTCCATTTTGGGCCAAACTCACACGACATTTCCCAAAAGGTCTGACAACATTAAGATATTTAACACCTTATATGTAAGCTCCCAGTCTGTTCAACTATTAATGTGAAATTTTATTCGCACACCCAACGATTAAGTTATCCATAAAGAAGAATAAGGAACTATAAGTTCAAGCAAACAAAATTCTAAAGACATAGTACATAAATATGCCCTTAACTTGACCTATTTCGCATTTATGCCCTCCAACTTTGGATGTGCACAACTAGACATTTAAACTTGTATAAAGTTAAATAAATAGACACACACGTCCTACGTGGCATCCTACATGGTGTCCTATGTGTATTATGCCACATAGAACTCATGTGTCTACTTGTTTAACTTTATACAAGTTTAAATGTCTACTTGTGCACATCCAAAGTTGAAGGAAATAAATGTGAAATAAGACCAAGTTAAATGGTATATTTATGTATTATGCCTATTCTAAACAGAATTCATAGGATTTTCCTTCATTGTAATACTGATTAGATTAATACATGAATATGCCCTTTAACTTGACCTCATTTCACAATCACGCCTTCTAACTTTGTGTGTGCCCAAGTAAACACTTAAACTTGTCTAAAGTTGTATAAATAGACACACACGTCCTATGTGGCATCCTACATGATAATTTGTGTCCTATGTGGTGTCCTATGTGTATTATGCCACAGGACTCGCGTACCTTCGTGTTCAACTTTATACAAGTTTAAGTGCCTACTTATACATATTCAAAGTTGGAAGGCATAAATGTGAAATGAGGCCAAGTTAAAAGACACATTTATGTATTATGCCTTCTTAATTTCAGTCAACTTACTAATTATGGATTACCATCAGAATAATTAGTTTTTTCAAATCAAGTTCTTGTTTCAGTTTGACTAAGTTTACATGAATAATTTGGCAGAAAGTTGAATTACTGACCATAATAAATTACATACGATCTAGTCAAGATTATATACATCTATTAGAAATTAATTATATGCTAATTTAACTTCATTATATATGTTCATTTTGCTAAATGTGATAGTCACCTAAAAAAACATGGATCTGAAATTCATTTCTACTTTTCTCTGCTTTGTCCTGCTTCATTCATCAAAAACATTTGGTGACCATTTCTCTAATCAAAGTGATTTAGAAACTTATATAGTACATCTTGAATTTCCTGATCAACTTTTCTCAAATTCCAAAGATTTACTTCTTTGGCATCAATCATTTTTGCCTACAAATTCGAATAACTCATCACGCATTCTATATTCTTATCGTCATGTGTTCAATGGTTTTGCTGCTACGTTGTCATCAGATGAAGTGAGAGAAATGGAAAAGAAGCCCGGTGTTGTGTCAGCGCGTCCCCAAAGAATATTTCAGTTGCACACCACACACACACCAAGTTTCCTTGGCTTGCACCAGAATGTTGGTTTGTGGAATGCATCAAATTCAGGTAAAGGTGTGATTATTGGTATATTAGATACTGGAATTGCTCCTCAACATCCTTCATTTAATGATAATGGAATGCCTAATCCACCACTTAAATGGAAAGGCAAATGTGAGTTCAATGTTACAACTTATTGTAACAAGAAGCTTATTGGAGCAAGAAATTATGTGCAACCGGATAGGTTTCCTTTGGACTTAGCTGGACATGGGACACATACTTCAAGCACAGCCGCGGGGAACTTTGTGGATGGTGCCAATTTTTTTGGTAATGCTAATGGCACGGCTGTTGGCATTGCGCCCCGAGCCCATGTGGCCATGTACAAAGTTTGTTTTGCAATTTTTTGTCTAGAATACAAGATTTTAGCTGGTCTTGATGCTGCAATTGAAGACGGTGTGGATGTGATTTCCCTTTCACTTGGATTCGGACACTCTCAGTCACCTTTATATAATGATACTATAGCTATTGGCGCATATAGCGCGATGGAGAAGGGGATTTTTGTAAGTTGCTCTGCAGGAAATGATGGACCGGGTAGTGGTACTGTGCAAAACGGGGCCCCGTGGATTCTCACAGTTGGTGCTAGCACAACAGATAGAAAGATAAGGGCGGTTGCAGTTTTGGGTAACGGAGCTGAGTATGAAGGCGAATCAGCTTTCCAACCAACGAATTTTTCGCGAAAATTATTACCACTTGTGAATGGTAAGTACTGTGATTTGTTGCATTCGATCGATGTCAAGGGTAAAATAGTGTTGTGTGATACATAACGTGGCTTGTATAGAGAGCAAATAGCAAGAACAGTGAAAAGTTCTGGTGGTGCTGGCATGATTCTCATGAATAATAAGGAAGGTGGCTCTACAACATTGGCAGTATATGATGTCTTTCCCATGACACAGGTTAGTTACAATGATGGACAAGAGATCGTAAACTATATGAAATCAACATCAACACCAGTTGCAACAATATCATACAAGGGAACAAAGATTGGAGACAAGCACGCGCCAACGGTTGCTTACTTTTCTTCTAGGGGACCATGTCTGCAGAGTCAGGGCATACTAAAGCCGGACATTATTGGCCCTGGAGTGAATATCCTTGCAGCTTGGCCAACCCAAATAGAGGGTGAGACAACATCTGCATCTTCATCTTCATCATCGACGTTTAACATCCTTTCTGGAACGTCGATGTCTTGCCCTCACCTTGCAGGAGTTGCAGCATTGTTAAAGAGTGCACATCCAGATTGGTCTCCAGCTGCAATTAAATCTGCAATCATGACCACAGCTGATCTCGTTAACCTTGGAAATGAACCAATTCAGGACGAGACACTAGAACCTGCTGATCTACTTGCAGTCGGATCAGGGCATGTGAATCCATCAAGAGCAAATGATCCAGGACTAATTTATGACATCCAGCCCGAAGATTACATCCCATGCTTATGTGGCTTGAACTATACCGATGATCAAGTCAGTGTCATTGTGAAAAAGAAGGTACATTGTACATCAAGCATACCTCAATCAGAGTTGAACTACCCCTCATTTTCAATTCCTAAGGAATCAAGTGCTCAAACTTATACAAGGACTGTGACTAACGTCGGAGAAGCAATTTCAGCTTACACAGTTAAAGTATCTGGGCTCAAAGGTGTCAAGGTGACTGTTAATCCTAAAATCTTGAAATTTACTGTGTTGAATCAGAAGGCATCGTATAATGTAACATTTAAGTCATTAGATCTTACAGGTCATTCCCAAGGGTATATAATTTGGTCTTCTGATAGGTATTCTGTTAGAAGTCCAATACATGTATTTCCCCATATCAGTGTGATTTAATTGATTGGATTTGTTATATGAGATGACTTCTTCATGGAGTATTATTTCGACAAATTTCCATGTTTTCTTATCTGGTTTATTTATTTTCTAAAAATTCAACATGAACCTACAACAACATTAGACTCTAGATCAAGTAATCTATATGCTTTCGAGTGCTGTGCATATCCTATAAATATACTTTTTATTCCTCTTAGGACCCAACTTTGTTCTTTGATGGTCAGGAACTCTATAGAAAGATATACACCCAACACTTTAAAATAAGAAATATTTGGTTTTCTACCATTCCAGAGTTCATAAGGTGAGACAATCATACTTTTTTAAGGTACTCTATGAAAGATTAAGAAGATGACTGAATTATCTATTTGTATTCACATATTGTTTCAGTATTTATACAAGAAAGCAAGATATAACTTATTAATATTGCAGTGAAATTCTTATCAACTTAATTACAAGAAGATTATAATCAAACTATATCAATCACTTGATAATAAGATGCTTTCCTTATATGCCCCTCAAGATGGCGATCGATCAGAAACGCCAATCTTGCACCGAAGATCTGCAAATAGAGAGCTAGGGAGAGCTTTTGTAAGTAAATCTGCAAGTTGATCTTTTCCAGAAATATGAGAAACTTGAATCTGTCCATTTTGAACCATTGTGCGAACAAAATGATAATCAACCTCGAGATGCTTCATCCGCGAATGAAAGACTGGATTAGCAGCGAGATATGTGGCACGTAAATTATCACAGTAGACAATTGGCTGCCTTGGCAAAGATATAGCAACTCGAAGTAAGTTCTGAATCCATTGAATTTCAGCAATAGCATAGGCAACCAAAGGGTATTCCGCTTCAGTTGATGATCTAGCTACACTCCTTTGTTTCTTTGAGATCCAGAAGACCAGATTTTTACCAAGATAGATAAGAAATGCACTGGTGGAAAAGCGACCATCCTTATTTCCTGCCCAATCTGCAGCTGAGAAGGCATGAAGATCAAGTGGAAACTTACTATGCAAGAAAAGACCATAGTTCACCGTTCCAACTAAGTAGCGAACCACACATTTGACTGCAGACCAATGACTTTCAGTCAGACGATGGGAAAATTGTGCTAGCTTGTTTACCACAAAGGCTATATCTCCATACTCATCCTTAACAAAAATTAAAAGAAAATACTCTTAACAACTAACAAGGTGTGATATTATCAGTTTTGGGTCAGGCCCACGCGACATTTCCCAAAAGGTCTCACAACATTAAGAGTTTCAACACCTTATATGTAGGCTCTCAATCTGTTCAGCTATTAATGTGAAATTTTGTTCACACACCCAACAATTAAGATATCCATAAAGAAGATTAAGGAACCGTAAGTTCAAGCAAACAAAATGCTAAACTATTACTGACTTTCAAAGAATTCATAGGATTTTCTGTAACAACTCCAATTTCACAATAGAAACATGCATTCAAATATTATAATCACTAAACTCGAAGTTACAACAAGAAAATGGAGCTAACAAAGAGAACTATTGTAGAAGATAACTAGAAGGGAGATGAGAAGCATAGACTCAAAGAAACGGGATGAGAGGACTAGACATTTTTCTCAACAATCTGCATAAACCTCTCTTTCTCATCCGTCATCCTTTTAGCTAGTTGTTAATTGGGCCTGAGTACTAAATCAGCCTTTGCAAAGGCCTTCCAATTTGGTTGCTTCTTCTCAGCCCATTAACTAGTTGTGTGACATCCGTATAGGTATGTATCGATATTGGGCCGAGGCTGGTTCATAACATTTTCCTTCCTAGTAATACTGATTAGATTATTCTTATTTTCAGTCAACTTAATAATTATGGATTACCATCAGTATAATTAATTTTTTCAAATCAAGTCTTTGTTTCAGTTTGAATAAGTTAATATGGATAATTTGGCAGAAAGTTGAATTACTGACCTTAAATAAATTATATACGATCTAATCAAGATTATATACATTTATTATAATTATGTGCTAATTGAACTGCATTATATATGCTCATCTTGCTAATGTGATAGTCACCTAAAAAAACATGGATCTAAAATTCATTTCTACTTTTCTCTGCTTTGTCCTGCTTCATTCTTCAAAAACATTAGGTGATCATTTCACTAATCAGAGTGATTTAGAAACCTATATAATACATCTTGAATTTCATGATCAAGTTCTCTCTAGTTCCAAAGATTTACATCTCTGGCATCAATCATTTTTGCCTACAAATTCGAATCACTTATCGCGCATTCTATATTCTTATCGTCATGTGTTCAATGGTTTTGCTGCGATGTTGTCATCAGATGAAGTGAGAGAAATGGAAAAGAAGCCCGGTTTTGTGTCAGCGCGTCCCCAAAGAATATTTCAGATGCACACCACACACAGTCCAAGTTTCCTTGGCTTGCACCAGAATGTTGGTTTGTGGAATGCATCAAATTCAGGTAATGGTGTAATTATTGGTTTATTAGATAGTGGAATTGATCCTCAACATCCTTCATTTAATGATAATGGAATGCCTAATCCACCACTTAAATGGAAAGGTAAATGTGAGTTCAATGTTACAACTTATTGTAACAAGAAGCTTATTGGAGCAAGAAATTTTGCGGATGGGGCTACGTCCCCTTCGGACGAAGCTGGACACGGGACACATACTTCAAGCACAGCTGCAGGGAACTTTGTGGATGGTGCCAGTATTTTTGGTAATGCTAATGGCACGGCTGTTGGGATTGCTCCCCGAGCCCATGTGGCCATGTACAAAGTCTGTTATGGATATAATTGTGAAGAATACAGGATGATAGCTGGTTTTGATGCTGCAATTGGAGATGGTGTGGATGTGATTTCCGTTTCAATTGGATTCGAACACTATCGGCCACCTTTATATGATGACACTATAGCTATTGGCGCGTATAGAGCAATGGAGAAGGGGATTTTTGTAAGTTGCTCTGCAGGAAATAGTGGACCGGGTAGTGGTACTGTGGCAAACGGGGCCCCGTGGATTCTCACAGTTGGTGCTAGCACAACAGATAGAAAGATAAGTGCGGTTGCAGTTTTGGGTAACGGAGCTGAGTATGAAGGCGAATCAGCCTTTCAACCAACAAATTTTTCGCGAAAATTGTTACCACTTGTGAATGGTGAGGATTGTGAATCGTTGTTTTCAAGTCTCAAGGGTAAAATAGTGTTGTGTGATACAAGCGGTTACACGTCTAGAAATGAAAAAGGAGGAAATGTGAAAAAAGTCGATGGTGCTGGCATGATTCTCATGAACGAAAAGTATCGCGGCTCTACAACATTCTCAGAATATGATGCCGTTCCCACGACACAGGTTAGTTACAAGGATGGACAAGAGATCATACACTACATGAAATCAACATCAACACCAGTTGCAATGATAACATTCAAGGGAACGAAGATTGGAGACAAGCACGCGCCAACGGTTGGTTACTTTTCTTCTAGGGGACCATTTGTGAAGAGTCAGGGCATACTAAAGCCGGATATTATTGGCCCTGGAGTGAATATCCTTGCAGCTTGGCCAACCCAAATAGAGGGTGAGACAACATCTGCATCTTCATCTTCATCATCGACGTTTAACATCCTTTCTGGAACGTCGATGTCTTGCCCTCACCTTGCAGGAGTTGCAGCATTGTTAAAGAGTGCACATCCAGATTGGTCTCCAGCTGCAATTAAATCTGCAATCATGACCACAGCTGACCTTGTTAACCTTGGAAAAAATCTAATTCAGGACGAGACACTTGAACCTGCTGATCTACTTACAATCGGATCAGGGCACGTAAATCCATCAAGAGCAAATGATCCAGGACTCATTTATGACATCCAGCCTGAAGATTACATCCCATACTTATGTGGCTTGAACTATACAGATGATCAAGTCAGTTCCATTGTGAATAAGAATATACATTGTACATCAAGAATACCTCAATCAGAGTTGAACTATCCGTCATTTTCTATTCCTAAGAAATCAAGTGCTCAAACTTATACAAGGACTGTGACTAACGTTGGAGAAGCAATTTCAGCTTACAAAGTTAAAGTATTTGGGCTCAAAGGTGTTGAGGTGACTGTTAATCCTATAATCTTGAAATTTACTGCATTGAATCAGAAGGCGTCGTTTAATGTAACAGTTAAGTCATTAGATCTTACAGGGCATTCCCAAGGATACATAGTTTGGTCTTCTGATAGGTATTCTGTTAGAAGTCCAATAGATGTATTTCCCCATATCAGTGTGATTTAATTGATTGGATTTGTTATAAGAGATGACTTCTTCATGGAGTATTATTTAGACAAACTACTATGTAAAGGGGTTTGCTATGTGAATTTTTTTTTCATTAAAAATGAAAAAGGTATAATGGAGAAGTAACAAGTAATGAAAGAACCATCATTATCGATACCATCATCATTAATTTTTTTAAAACAAATATTCTCTATCTGATTCCTAACACTCACATGAAGACACCGACTAATTCAAATTGACATTGTGTTAGACCCTGGAGGCCCTTACATTTCTACAAATCAATTACATAGTTTCATGACAACACCGATGAATACGGGAGCAAAAATCACTGGAGATGATCCCAACCAGATGGTGTATAAAAGAAGTTGAATGAGTTTTAATAAATTTTGACTTTAGGTCACCAAATCTTTTGTTTTTGGTAATAATGTGAAATATTACCATACCAATGCAAATATTTATAACCTAAAGAGCCCCATGTTTTTGGCCACCTTCTAGGAAGGGTACCTCGAATCACTAGATCTCAGGAAAACAACCATCTAGTTACACATTTTTTGAAATCAAACTCTGACATCTATTTGCTCTCTTCGTGTATTTCAACATGTAAATTCATTGACATATTTCCCTCTGTATTTGTGAGATGACGAACTCAGGCAGTACGCTTGTTTGCTGAATTTTTTTTCTATTCCTCCACTTCCATGTGTAGTATATCATTGTCCCCGGACTGATGCTACTATGACTACTATCTCCTTTTGGAACTGTTTCCATCTTCTTCTCTTGATCCATTGGAGTGTGTTACAGACTCCTGTGTACTGTATTGTTATCCCTAATCAACTACGGATTTCCATACCCAGCCACACTCTGTAAAAAGATGCAATGTGTCGTTTCTTATATTAAAAAAATTCTCTCATTACTCTTCTTCAAGTCTTCACCGCTAACGGCTAGTGCAACGCCTTGCATTATGAGTTTATCTGTTGACAGCTTTGGTCCCCCAGATCTTCCAGACCAAGGTAGCAATGGAGCCCAACCCGATGCGGAAACCACTCTTGCTCCAGTTTAAATTAACTTACCAAATCTGCCATGACACTACATATGAGTGGGATGCACTATGTCGAATAGTACAACCTATTGGCACTCCATTATTCATGGATAAGGCTACTGCCTTTAAAACCAGACTGACTACGGCAAAGTTCAGGGTGGAGATAGACCTGCCAAAGCCCCCCTTGCATGAGGTTTATGCGGAAACAGAAACAACCAAGGTCAACTGGAAAAAAATATCCAAAAGATTGAATATGAGACTATACTGGTGTTTTGCTCCCATTGCAATGTGTAGGGCCACTCTGCAAGCAGTTGTAGGACACGAAACCCTTTGATTAATATTGGAACCCAAGAGGAAAGGAGATGTGAATTAGGAGAAGCTAGTGACAACACCATTAGAAAGAAGGGCTAGAAACTCCACCACTTCAAACCTCTAAAAGGCAGAAGCACAAATCAAGGTAATATAAGGAACATGGTAAGCTTAGACACCAAGGCGGCAGAGGGCAAGGCTAACAATAGAAAGAAATTCACAAGAAAAATTAGTATACCAAAACAATGTGATTTTACCTGCTGAAACACAAGATGAGAACGGAAATTCTTGAGAAAAGAAGTCCAATAGAAGTACAGGAACCAGTCATAAGAAACATAAGAAAGAGGCTCACTCCTAGCAAAATTATGAGTGATCCACAGATCTCTACAAAGCTACCATGGCTTTTATGGCTGGTGCTTAGCTCCCCAAATTCATTACTCATACTTTTATCATGAACTCTGAGAAACAGAATAGTCCCTTGTTGGAGTAAGTGTGTAACTTTCTCCTTGATACCAACATGTCATCTGAGCTTTCAAAGAGTTTAACTTCTTCCGGTACCAGCTGCAATCTGTTGGTGGACTATGATCCCAAATGTTTCCATTCGACTTCATATATATATACACCATTTAACCCACATGATGTCCTTCTTTCTTGCTAATTGCCATAATTATTTCCCCACTGAAGCTATATTCCAGTTGCAGCACCCCTCGATATTAAGACCACCATATTTTCTTTCGGACACATACTTTGGTCCACTTTACAAACGCTAGTTTACTTTTACCTTCAGTTGCTCTTCATAAGAACTCTCTGCATTTCTTGTCAATCTCTTTAGTACACTCTGGGGAAATATGAACTCTGCCCCAGAGTTATACAGCCATTATATTCTGTAATCTCTCAGCATACAATAGGCGTTTAGAGTAGGCCACTCCAATTCTGCTAGTAATTTTATCCACCATTTGCTTGCAATCCATTTTATTACATTACCTTGAAGTAAGTGGCAGCCACAAATACTTAATTGGTAGTGAGCCAAGTGAGAATCCCGTTTTAGTTAAGATGCTTTGTTTGACACTTTCTTCCACTCTAGATAAGAATATGTTTTATTTGTCCAGATTTGCGACCAATCTTGTTACCTCATTGAAATGAGTAAGTGCTTCCATAACTCTCGAGACAGAGCTCAGATTACTTTGAAAAAATATCATAAGATCATCTTTGCTGTCTCTTGCGCTAAGTATAAGTTAGGTGTTGTTTACTTCACTACAACAAATCATTACTCTATTTCTTAACTTATACCTTATTAAATTTGTTTCAAAGAGCTATTTCTTATCGCAAGTCAACTTAATAATATAAAGAAAAAACTCTATACATCGAGTATTTGATAGCTCAGGCCGGGATACCTATTTTCGCAAATCAAGAGAGTTTAATTACTTCTTTCTCATATTATCCTTAGTATTTAATAAATCAAGAGAGTTCTCGCTTTATTATATTTTTTTTCTGAATGTTGTCATAGCAAAAAACCGTTGGATGAGCAAGTGATTCATTCAGTATTTGACGAGAGTCTCCTCGCTAATATTTAACGAGGCTCAAATTAGCTAGGTCCCTCATATTGATGGCAGCCCTCTGTAAATCCTGACTATACTATTCTTATTTCAGTCAACTGAATAACCATCATCATAATTATTTTCTCTATTCAAGTTAATGTTACAGTTAGAATAAGTTAATATGGATAATTTTGCAGAAAGCTGAATTCCTGACCATAATAAATTAAATATGATCAAGTCAAGATTATGACAATGAACTTAGTACAAAATATATATGCACATCTTGCTAAATGTGATAATCACCTAAACAAAATATGGATCTGAAATTCATCTCTACCTTTCTCTGCTTTGTCCTGCTTCATTCATCAAAAACATTTGGTGATCATTTCACTAATCAAAGTGATTTAAAAACTTATATAGTACATCTTGAATTTAATAATTAACTTTTCTCAAATTCCAAAGATTTACTTCTCTGGCATCAATCATTTTTGCCTACAAATTCAAATCACTCATTGCGCATTTTGTATTCCTATCGTCATGTGTTCAATGGTTTTGCTGCTATGTTGTCATCAGAAGAAGTGAGATAAATGGAAAAGAAGCCCGGTTTCTTGTCAGCACGTCCCGAACGAATATTTCAGTTGCACACCACACACACACCAAGTTTCCTTGGCTTGCACCAGAATGTTGGTTTGTGGAATGCATCAAATTCAGGTAAAGGTGTGATTATTGGTTTATTAGATAGTGGAATTGATCCTCAACATCCTTCATTTAATGATAATGGAATGCCTAATCCACCTCTTAAATGGAAAGGCAAATGTGAGTTCAATGTTACAACTAATTGTAACAAGAAGCTTATTGGAGCAAGAAATATTGCGTAGCTGAATATATCCCCTTCGAATGATCATGGACACGGGACACATACTTCAAGCACAGCCGCGGGGAACTTTGTGGATGGTGCCAATTGTTTTGGTAATGCCAATGGTACGGCTGTTGGGATTGCGCCCCGAGCCCATGTGGCCATATACAAAGTCTGTTATGTAGATTGTCTAGAATTCAATATCATAGCTGGTCTTGATGCTGCAATTGGAGACGGTGTGGATGTAATTTCCATTTCAATTGGATTAGTAGACTTTCCACCTTTATATGATGATAATATAGCTATAGGAGCGTATAGCGCGATGAAGAAGGGGATTTTTGTAAGTTGCTCTGCAGGAAATAGAGGACCGGGTAGTGGTACTGTGACAAATGGGGCCCCGTGGATTCTCACAGTTGGTGCTAGCACAACAGATAGAAAGATAAGGGCAGTAGCAGTTTTGGGTAACGGAGCAGAGTATGAAGGCGAATCAGCCTTTCAACCAACGAATTTTTCACGAAAATTGTTACCACTTGTGAATGGTAAGGCTTGTGAATCATTGAATACAAGCGATGTCAAGGGTAAAATAGTGTTGTGTGAAACAAGCGGTTACTCATCTAGAAATGACAAAGGAGGAAGAGTGAAAAATGCCGGTGGTGCTGGCATGATTCTCATGAACGAAAAGTATCGTGGCTCTACAACATTCTCACAATATGATGTTGTTCCCACGACACAGGTTAGTTACAACGATGGACAAGAGATCATAAGCTATGTGAAATCAACATCAACACCAGTTGGAACTATATCATTCAAAGGAACGAGAATTGGTGACAAGCACGCGCCAACGGTTGGTTACTTTTCTTCTAGGGGACCATTTATGCCGAGTCAGGGCATACTAAAGCCAGACATTTTTGGCCCTGGAGTGAATATCCTTGCAGCGTGGCCAACCCCTATAGGAGGTGAGACAACATCTGCATCTTCATCAGTGACGTTTCACATCCTTTCTGGAACGTCAATGTCTTACCCTCACCTTGCAGGAGTTGCAGCATTGTTAATGAGCGCACATCCAGATTGGTCTCCAGCTGCAATTAAATCTGCAATCATGACCACAGCTGACCTTGTCAACCTTGGAAACGATCCAATTCAGACGAGACTCTTGAACCTGCTGATCTACTTACAATTGGATCAGGGCACGTGAATCCATCAAGAGCAAATGATCCAGGACTCATTTATGACATCCAGCCTGAAGATTACATCCCATACTTATGTGGCTTGAACTATACAGATGATCAAGTCAGTATCATTGTGAAAGAGAAGGTATATTGTACAACAAGCATACCTCAATCAGAGTTGAACTACCCGTCATTTTATATACCTAAGGAATCAAATGTTCAAATGTATACGAGGACTATGACTAACGTCGGAGAAGCAATTTCAGCTTACACAGTTAAAGTATCTGGGCTCAAAGGTGTGGAGGTGACTGTTAATCCTAAAATCTTGAAATTTACTGCGTTGAATCAGAAGGCGTCTTATAATGTAACAGTTAAGTCGTCAGATCTTACAGGACATTCCCAAGGATACATAGTTTGGTCTTCTGATAAGCATTCTGTTAGAAGTCCAATAAAATTATTTCCTCATATCAATGTGATTTAATTGATTGGATTTGTTAAAAGAGATGACTTTTTCATGGAATATTATGAACTGAGTTTCTACTGAGCTCAAGATCCTCAAGAATGAGGAGAAAGATTATGAACATACAGAAGAAGTAAGGAGAATCTCTCATTGAAGAAGAGACAAAACAGTTAGTCTTAGTTGCCGTTAGGAGTTATATTTAACTAACTTAACTATCTAATTACATGGGCCATATTATCGTATTGGGTCACGGTTTACGTTGGGCCTTATACTCACGGTAAACAGATTGAGCATTCCTAGCTTGGACATAATAACTTCATGTTATAGTAAGGATATCAGTGGGCTGATCTTTGGTAGATACATATTCTGTTCTGACTAATCCTTTCTGATTTTTTTCTCTTATAAAATGACAATCAATGTCAATATGTTTGGTCCTTTCATGGAACACTGGATTGGCAGCAATTTGGATTGTTGACTTGCTGTGAGTGTAAATGCATACTGGTAGTTGTAGCTGCACTCCAAGATCCTTCATTAATCCAGTTAACCAAGTTAGGGCAGACACTGTAGTTGCCATGCTTCTGTATTCAGCCTCTGCTGAGCTTCTTTAGATAGAATTTTGCTTCTTTGACTTCCATGATATAAGTGAATCACCTAGTTTTATAATGAAACCTGTAACTGATCTTCTTGTGAAGGAGCATGATGCTCATTCAGCTTCGCAAAATGCTGAGATTGTTCCTTCCTGTTACTAAACATGAGAATTCCTAAGCCAGGTTGTTGTTTGATATACCTGACTATTCTGAGAGCTGCTTCCATGTGAGATCCTTTTGGTTGCGATAGAAACTGACCAAGTGTTTGCGCACTATATGCTATGTCAGGTCTTGTTACAGTTAAGTACAACAATTTTTGTTAACGCAGGTCCTTCATTTTGAAATCTGTATGTAGATCATATTTTGTTTCTTTGATCAGTTGCAAGTTGTTTCCAGTTACGAGCATATCATCTACATAAACCAATACAACTGTGAATCCATTTCCTGTCTTCTTGGTATAGAAAGAATGGTCATATTGACTCTATACAAAGTTGAACCTCAATAGTGCTTCTGCTAACTTTGCATTCCATCTTGGTGCTTGCTTCAGTCCTGTCCATATAGGGATTTCTTAAGTCTGCATACTTGTCTCACCCCCCCTGACTTTAAAATCCTAGTGGCAAATCCATGTGAATTTCATCGAATAGATCACCTCGAAGAAGGCATTGTATACATCCATTTGATGTGTGTGCCATCTTCTAGCAGCAGAAATAGCCAAGATAGACCTAACAGTTGCCATTTTTACTACTGGGCTGAATGTCTCTTGATAATCTATTCCTTCTTGTTGACCGTAGCCTTTTGTTTCAAGCCTGACCTTGTCCCTTTAAAGATTGAGATGAGAAGGTTGTCAAAGGATAATCTTATTGAAACTGCCAGCAATCTTAAATACATGAACTACAACTAACCAAAGCTAAACTGTAGGCAACTACTGTAAGCAACTACTCATAGATATGCTCCACATCAGAAGACTTAGTCAATATATAATAAAGCAGTAAATGAGATACATAAAATACAATCCTATGACTTGGTCAAAAGTAAACAAAAACTTAAGATACGTTAATACACCCCCTCAAGTTAGGCATGGTGTAACAATGCCTAGCTTGGAACGACATCTAGTAAAGGCTGATTTAGACAGTGGCTTGGTGAAGATATCAACAAGTTGATCACAAGAATGAGTATGAGATACTTGAACTCGATGAGCTTGAATCTGGTCACGGACATATGCAAAATCTATTGAAACATGTTTCATATGAGTATGAAACACTGGGTTGTGAGATAAATAAGTAACTCCAACCTTGTCATAGTAGATTGTTGGTGTCTTCGGAACGGTGACATATAACTCATGAAGTAAGTTTCGCACCCAAGTGAGCTTTGCAAGTGCATTGGCTACTAAATTGTACTCGGCCTCGGTGGATGAGCGAGTCACAACATGTTGCTTTTTTGATGACCAACAGACCGTATTTGGTCCAAAGAAAAGAATGTAACCTGAAGTAGATATTTTTTCATTTGGATATCACCAGTCCAGTCTGCATCAGCATTCATATACAAATTAGAATCAGAGCTGCAAAGGATGCGAAGTCCTAAACTTGCAGTTTCTTTGAGATACTGGAGAAGTCTTTTAATTGCTTTCCAATGTCCATCAGTCGGTTTATGCTTAAATTGTGACAATTTATTGACTGTATAAGAAATGTCAGGCCGAGTGAGTGACAAATACTGCAATTTGCCAAGGGTGCGTGGCATCAATAGGTGGAGAACCATAAGCTACCCGAAGTGGGACACTGGAACACATGGGAGTAGCTACACCCTTACAATCATCCATATCCAGTTCAGAAAGAATGTCCAATATGTATTTGGATTGAGAAAGAATGAGACCATCGGGGACTTGCTTAACGTCAACACTCAAGAAATAGTTCAGATAGCCAAGATCCTTCAATGAAAATTGTTCTGCCAAGGAACTGATGACAAATTTAATCACTGGTGGATGAGTTCCAGTGACTATGATGTCGTCAACATAGACAAGCACATAAATAGTTACAGCCAGATGCTTTCATACAAATAAAGAGGTGTCAGATTTTGTTCTGACAAAGCCCATTTTCAGCAGAGATATTCACGCAGAGCATTATGCCAAGCCTGTGGGGCTTGTTTGAGGCCATAAATAACCTTCTTCAGTTTGCAAACATGAGTCAAGAATTGGGGATTAATAAATCCTCGGGGTTGAGACATAAAAACTTCTTCATCCAATTTGAACTTGCAGTGGTCACCAAAGGCATTGGGATTATAATTTCTCTTACGCCTTGCATTTCCAGCTCTAGAGTACAGAGCTAAAGCATCTAATTACCATAGCATAGGCCTGATTTACACTTGGAACGGAACTAAGTAGTAGAATATGACTTCTAACTTGAGAATAAGACTCAATTAGTCCCACTCGAAACTGATATAATTGTTGTCTTTGAAGATAGGTGATAAACTCTTTGGATCTGTCACAGCTACAACTAGGAGCAGGGATCATAGAGTCAAATTCATCCCATAGATCTTTCATCTTTGTGTAATACTCTGATACTGATTGAGTACCTTGAGTGCAAGTTGTAATCTCCTGATGAATGTTGAATGCCCTAGAACCATCAACCTTTTCCAAACCTTTATTTCAAGTCATCCCAAACAGCCTGTGCATTAGTTGCATACACTACACCTCCAATCAGATTATTAGCCATGACAGTACAACAACATTCACACGTTTCAATTGATGCATGGGTGGAGCCACCTTAGGCAAAGGGTGGTTTGGTGCACACCCTTCTCCGAAAATTATGTGGTGTAAGAGGTTAAATGTTGGCTATTATGAGTATATATTTAGTTTTGCACACCCCTAACACAATTGCGAATAAAATTTGCACACACTTTGCAAAATTCCCAACTCCGCTACAACATTGATGTCCTAGACCTTCAGGACACGATTCCTTCTTCCAAGTACCATCAACTAGTCCTAATTTGTTCCTTCCAAGTAAGGCAATCCTCATAGATCTATTCCACACAACATAGTTCTCATTTCCTTTCAACTGAACGAAATAATTGATGCTCCACTTACATCTGTGGACTATAGATACAACGAATGATTATAATCGATTAGTACTGTTAACTCCAGTCGTAGTAGCACCAATGTTCCCATAACTACTAACCACAAAAACTCAGAAAATGTTAACAAATTTCTTCTCAAGATATACACACAAGTTTAAGTAACTAGACATAATCACAAAAAACTGAACACAAAAACTTTGCAAGAACAAATCTCGACACGAATGCCTCATACATGCAAGGGAATCAAGCAACGACTTAAAAAAGACTAATAAACTGAACAAAAATTTGAGCAATTGAATTTAACAATTGAAACTCATCTGAGACTAAGAAAATGTAGCCATCGTAGCTGAGATTTGAGAATTCAAGAATAAAATCTCATCTGATTTCTTCCTGATACTCGCATTGAGCGACCGACTAATTTAGATTATTATTGCCTAAGAAGCTGGGAAGGCCCTTACACTTCTAGTCTTCTACAAATCAATTACATTCTTGAAATATGTTTCAGTTTGAAAAAGTTAATATGGATATTTGACGAGAGTCTCCTCGCTAAAAATTAGCGAGGCTCAAATTAGCTAGGCCCCTTGTATCAATGGCAGCCCTCGGTAAATCCTGATTATACTATTCTTATTTTCAGTCAACTTAATAATTATTTTCTCAATTCAAGTTAATGTTTCAGTAAGATTAAGTTAACATGGATAATTTTGCAGAAAGCCGAATCACTGACCATAATAAATTAAATATAATCAAGTCAAGATTATGACAATGAACTTCAAAAATATATATGCACATCTTGCTAAATGTGATAATCACCTAAACAAAATATGGATCGGAAATTCATCTCTGCCTTTCTCTGCTTTGTCCTGCTTCATTCATCAAAAACATTTGGTGATCATTTCACTAATCAAAGTGATTTAGAAACTTATATAGTACATCTTGAATTTCCTGATCAACTTTTCTCAAATTCCAAAGATTTACTTCTTTGGCATCAATCATTCTTGCCTACAAATTCGAATCACTCATCGCGCATTCTATATTCTTATCGTCATGTGTTCAATGGTTTTGCTGCTATGTTGTCATCAGACGAAGTGAGAGAAATGGCAAAGAAGCCAGGTTTTGTGTCAGCGCGTCCCCAACGAATATTTCAGATGCACACCACACACACACCAAGTTTCCTTGGCTTGCACCAGAATGTTGGTTTGTGGAATGCATCAAATTCAGGTAAAGGTTTGATTATTGGTATATTAGATTGTGGAATTGATCCTCATCATCCTTCATTTTATGATAATGGAATGCCTAATCCACCACTTAAATGGAAAGGTAAATGTGAGTTCAATGTTACAACTAATTGTAACAAAAAGCTTATTGGAGCAAGAAATTTTGTGCAACCGGATATGTCCCCTACAGATGATTATGGACACGGGACACATACTTCAAGCACAGCCGCCGGAAACTTTGTGGATGGTGCCAATTTTTATGGTAATGCTAATGGCACAGCTGTTGGCATTGCTCCCCGAGCCCATGTGGCCATGTACAAAGTCTGTGATGCATTTTATTGTCTAGAATACAAGATTTTAGCTGGTCTTGATGCTGCAATTGAAGATGGTGTGGATGTGATTTCCATTTCAATTGGATTTGGACACTTACGGTCGCCTTTATATGATGATAATATAGCTATTGGCACGTATAGCGCGATGGAGAAGGGGATTTTTGTAAGTTGCTCTGCAGGAAATGGTGGACCGCATAGTGGTACTGTGGAAAATGGGGCCCCGTGGATTCTCACAGTTGGTGCTAGCACAACAGATAGAAAGATAAGTGCGGTTGCAGTTTTGGGTAACGGAGCTGAGTATGAAGGCGAATCAGCTTTCCAACCAACGAATTTTTCGCGAAAATTGTTACCACTTGTGAATGGTACGAATTGTGAATTGTTCAATACAAGCGATGTCAAGGGTAAAATAGTGTTGTGTGATTCAAGCAGTGACTTGTCTAGAAAAGACATAGCAAGAATAGTGAAAAAAGCCGGTGGTGCTGGCATGATTCTCATGAATGAAAAGTATGCTGGCTCTACAACATTCTCAGAATATGATGCCGTTCCCACGACACAGATTAGTTACAACGATGGACAAGAGATCACAAACTATATGAAATCAACATCAACACCAGTTGCAACAATAACATTCCAGGGAACGAAGATTGGAGACAAGCACGCCCCAACGGTTGCTTACTTTTCTTCTAGGGGACCATGTATGCAGAGTCAGGGCATACTAAAGCCGGACATTATTGGCCCTGGAGTGAATATCCTTGCAGCATGGCCAATCTCTATAGGAGGTGAGACAACATCATTGACGTTTAACATCCTTTCTGGAACGTCGATGTCTTGCCCTCTCCTTGCAGGAGTTGCAGCATTGTTAAAGAGCGCACATCCTGATTGGTCTCCAGCTGCAATTAAATCCGCAATCATGACCACAGCTGATATCATCAACCTTGGAAACGATCCAATTCAGGACGAGACACTTGAACCTGCTGATCTACTTACAATCGGATCAGGGCACGTGAATCCATCAAGAGCAAATGATCCAGGACTCATTTATGACATCCAGCCCGAAGATTACATCCCATACTTATGTGGCTTGAACTATACAGATGATCAAGTCAGTGCCATTGTAAGAAAGAAGGTACATTGTACGTCAAGTATACCTCAATCAGAGTTGAACTACCCATCATTTTCAATTCCTAAGGAATCAAGTGCTCAAACTTATACAAGGACTGTGACTAACATTAGAGAAGAAATTTCAGCTTACACAGTTAAAGTATTTGGGCTCAAAGGTGTCGAGGTGACTGTTAATCCTAAAATCTTGAAATTTACAGCGTTGAATCAGAAGGTGTCGTATAATGTAACAGTTAAGTCATTAGATCTTACAGGACATTCCCAAGGATACATAATTTGGTCTTCTAATAGGCATTCTGTTAGAAGTCCAATAAAAGTATTTCCCCATATCAGTGTGATTTAATTGATTGGATTTTTTTAATAAGAGATGACTTCTTCATGGAGTATTATTTAGGCAAAGTCCTATTTGTTCTTATCTGATTCTTTTGAAATGGGAAATGACCCATTCTAATCTTTCCAATTTCAGACTATTTTAATCTGTCAAATTTTTGCCAATGGATTTGGTCCGTGGAATTTTTTGCATTAAAAGTGGATAAGATATAAGGCAAAAGGGTCGGGTGGACCCTTGTACTTGTATGCATTTGTATTGTAAAACCTTCTACTTGCCCATTTGTCATCTGAACCCGTGAACCCATTTAAACACTATTTTGGCATCCTATGTGGCAGTTAATACCAAAGAGCATGTGAGACACACCTATTAGGAGTGTGAGACCCTGGGAAAAGGGTATAACAGTCACATTAGGGCTTTATAAAGCCATCATCTTTCTATTTGCATCTAACTCCATTGTTGGACAAAATATGAGATGTTCTTGGCCACTTTTTTGATCTTTTGCCCCCAAATTTCTTTTCAGTTGTTTCTTGTCATTATACTGCTCTCTTTATTATGAAACAGGTCATGAAACGCATAACACTACTACCAAAACATCTTACACTAACATTAGGCACAAAACAAAGCAAAATCCCCAAAATTATTCAACAAAAATCAATGTAATTAACTAAAACACCAAAACCAAACAAAGACGCAAATAGAAGATCAAATCCAGACTAAACAAATAAATTCGAAAATAAATTAAAAAGCCTACCTAGATAAGTCGAAAATCAAACAAAACAACCAAAAACAACTCAAATAATTTTCGACTTTGACCCCTTGTTTCAGTCATCCACCACCCAAATGACCCCTTATTTCAGTTCCAATCCAAACTCAAACTTACTACCTTCTTCTCGTCCTCCTCGCCTTCTCCAACCAAACCACCGCCATTCTCACCGTCTCTGACAAGCTTCAACCAGCAGCTATAAGCGAGAACCAACAACAACAAAAACCCCAAACCAACTCCACCAATAAGCCTCGACCTTCACAACACCGCCAACCCTGAGCTCCAGTGAAATTGTGAACAACTAGAAACTATCAGATCACCCAACAGACCTCCACTCTTCCTTAGCACCACTGGTCACCACCAAAACCCCTATCCAACAAAAGCCAAAATCAACTACGAACTCCGACGAGATTGTGAACAACCAGAAATCATGCCAACATTTTTTACTTCAATGGAAAGAGTAGAAGAGATTGGAAAAAGGAAAAGGGTAAGGAAGGTGAGAAAAAGGGATGAATACAGTCATGGCAAAGAGAAATAAAAATTGGAAAGAAACTATATATATAGGTGTCATTTTATAATTATTTTTAAAATTATGTGTCAGCGTTTGTGTTACACACATAGTTGAGTAGTAAAAAACGTGTTTAAAATATTGTGTTTTGATGGGTTCAGGGGCTCAATTGACAAAGGGATAAGTAGAAGGATTCACAATAAAATACATACAAGTACAAAGGTCCACCAAAACCCTTTGTCCAACATATAATGGGGATGTAACAACTAATGAAAAAACCAACATCATCTATATCACTATGATGTTATTGTTCTTTTTTAAGGAAAAAAAAGTATCTCGTCAAATGTGTTGTATTTTGGTGTTTTGATGATTTAACTAACTATGGAGGAATATGATGAGTTCAGAACCTATTTAAGTCATAAAGAGATAAGATTGACACAAATAGCCCACATATTTAAGATGTAACTAAAATAGGCTTAGGGTGTGTTTGGCATGAAGGAAAATGTTCAGTGTTGGGTGTGAGGATCAAGTGTTGAGTCAGGAGTCAAGGTTGGGGTTACGGTCAGGGTGGGTCTCGGGTCGAGTCTCGAGTCGGGTGTCGGGGGCGGGGGCGGGTCTGAAGTTGGGTCTCAGGTCAGGTCCTTGGGTCGAGTCTCAAGTCGAGTGTCTGGGTCGAGGTCGGGAT
>JAJOOS010004667.1:0-23741 GCA_029582725.1 Solanum chiquidenum
AGAAAATTCTTCATATCATCAAGTTGAAGAACTATTTTGTTAAAACCTTTTCTTGTTGTTCTTATTGCAGCTAATAGTTAGCTTAACAGCTGATGAAATAGCTCGGAGGAACATCATTGATCCAGCTGTTCGGAAGGAATGCTCAGATAGTTCTCTTAGAACATTAATGGAACTATGCATAAAATGTCTTTCAGATGAACCATCGCAACGCCCTTCTGTAGAAGACTTGATATGGAACTTGCAGTTTGCAGCTCAGGTCCAAGACCCTTGGAATAGAGACACTTATGGCAACCAAGAGTCCCCTGGTCATGTGTAAGAACTTGTGCAAATATCCAATGATCAATGGACCTTTTCTTGTACAAAATGTAACATTATGCCACTAGGATAGTAGTTTCAATTATTTAGTAGTCTCTATTGCAACACTTTTGGCTATATGAGGTTTCAGTACTCTTTGGAGGTTAAACTATACATTTGAGCCAAAATTTGTAAGCAAATGGCAAATTTTTGCACTTTTTTTTTAACGAGCCTAAAATTTGAAAGGTGGACCTTGCACCGACCATCCAATGAACCATGGACTAAACGGCACCCAAAAATGCTATTTGTGAAAACCACCCCTTAGTCAAATGATTATCATTAGACTACTATTTGGAATCAAAATGATTGCTTGATTTATTAAGAAAGGAATAAATCAATCTTTTGTACTTTTTAGAAAACCGTTCAAAATTCTTGTTGATATTAGTCACTTTCTTTGTTACGCTTAGATAACTCTATCCATCAAAATTTATAAACACAAAAAAAAAGTATCTACTAAAATTTCGTTAGAGAGATGATTTTTTATGAAAACTTCTGTGAAATATGAAACCATAGACTCGTTCAACCATAATTTTCATTGACAAGATATCATGTTACGTTTCAAAATGGGGGCTGAATTCATGGAAAAACATGTGGAGGTAGATTATTTGTTTCATGACATTTCATAAGTTATAGATTTCAAATTTTGACTTTTTATACTCAAATTCATTTCGTTAAAGCTTATTTCTGGGCAAATCATCGTGATTTGCGGATTTAAGATTTAAATTTTATAAGTTTTTATAGCAATCTCAAAATTACTAATATACTATAATGATTGATTTTACAAATGCTACTACATTTCCGTGAACCTATTCCACCATTGCTCAACCATACTATAGAGGCGAATTTAGAATGGGTTTCTATGAGTTCAATGGAATAGAATTAAAATATAGTCAATCATAATACATGGAACTTTCTTCTCAATGTAAACCTTAGAAAGGTATCAATGACCCATTTAACAGTTAACACAATGGGAAAATTCTCAGTGGCTTGGTACTAACACCATGCAAGGAGTAGCAATAAGTTGAAGAGAAGCGTAACAACATACCCAGTGAAATCCACTAAGTGGGGTCTGGGGAGAATAGAGTGTACGCAGACCTTACCACTACCTTGTGGAGGTAGAGAGGCTGTTTAGATAAAGTGTAACATGATGCAATAATCTAGATAGAGACAGGGAAGTAAGATTCAACAAAAAACTGAGTGTGTATGCTCATTCTATTGATGAAAATTGGTGTTACATGAGGGTATATAACCAGTATTGTACACTTTTTTAATGTACAATTAATGTGCATGAATAGCAAAGAATGGACCTGAATACTAACTACTCCTATCCCTCCGATAACAAAAACAAACAAAATCCGGTAACGAGGAGGAAATCTCCAAAGTAACCAAAAGAAATATAAAAAAACCTTTTTACAAGCAGAAGTGATGGAGAAGAGAACTCAGCAAAAAGCTCAATCATCGTCGAGGAGGGTCAACAATTGGATTCATTTCTATTTCTCCAGTCTGAGAGTCTCTTAAATTTCTGAACTTCTCTGCTTCTCTTGCAATCTGAATATCACGAGGTCTAGCATGCTGAATGAAAGCTTTGACGACAAAACGAGGAGCAAGTGCAGCAATTGTTATGGAAAGCAAGCAAAACCAGAATTTAGCTTCCCCGGCTGCATGGAAAATGGCCCTGCAAAAATGATTTTACATGCAAATCAGTCTATACTCTCTGACTTGATAAGTTTGTCAGCATAAATAAAGAGAATCCTGAAAACTTCTTAGTTACCATGTGAGCTGGTAAGTTGTGAAAAAAAATTAAAACTGAAAAAAAGTTTTCTTGGTTGATTTACAAGATACGAGAAGAAATACTAATAATGGTCATCGTGATTCAGTTTTAGCAAGTGTAACTTCTGCATGGGAAATGAAATTCCAAATACATTCTCTTGCAGATATAAATTTTGGAAGGGACAGGGATCTGAAAACTGCAACAAAACACACATAGACACATTACTATACTGGACATCTATTTTTCACGAGACATAAACAAAAGCATAACAGGTATATTTGAAGTTAGCAGGATATGAATGAAGAAGAATCATATCCTACCAAGTTTGTTTATTTTGCTCTCTCTTGCTGTTGGATTTTCATAAAAGACTCAAAATACAGGTTAAGTGTGCAAAGGTCTCCAGGCCTAGAGACAGATTAACTATAAGAGTGGAATTGAAGTCTTAGTTTTCTGTGGTACTGCATCTCAAGCTAAAAGGCAACCTAGCTTTTAAAGGAAAAGAAGCAACCATCTTCAGAAACTAAACCTTATGTTTGAATTTCTTCGAATCTTTTAGTTTTAGCAATTTTCTCCACTAACTAACAAGTAGTATGAAATAGTCTTTGAAGGTACCTAAAACTGTATGAGCAACTATAATTACAGTATGAGCAAATGATGTGCAGTGTCCACCGAAAACAAGAATAGATTATCTATAAGAAAATCAGCAGAGTGATCTTACCAGTATCCAGGTAGAAATGGCAGCAAGTCAATGGCAATGACACAAATAAAAGTGGCTACTATAGATCCCCAAATAGCAGCATGAGTAATCCAAGACCAACGAATCACATCCATTGCTAGATGTACATTGACCAAAATAACAACAGCAAGTGTCCATAGATCTCCAATGCTTGAGATATCAATCTCACTTTCCCAGTATGCTAGAACAGGTACAAAGAAGGCCACTATACTTTGCCATAAGGTGTCAATCATAGTTACCCAAAATAATTTCTTATTATAGCTCTCTTGCCTTTGTCCAGGACCGTAGAGTTGTGGATACTTCATAAGAGTCGCTCTACTTAGATCCTTATCGAGAATCCCAACAACTATTGTAGGCACCGCAGTATAGATTATGGAGTATAGCATGCTGCTCCAGTCAGTTAGAGCAGTGGTCAAAGTGAAAGCTGTAAAGAGGGCATACCTGAGCAGAAAAAATTAAAAGGGTCAGCTGTTGCTGAAAGGAAAATTCACAAAACTATTTCATAAATCCATACTATAGTGTTCTCTATTATGGACCATTAACATTCTACATGAAACTTTACTCAGACATCATTAAACAATCTGGCTAATGGCCTAACATATATTACTAATTTTGAGAATGTATTACTTATTACTACTTAACTCTTCATAACTATATTCCAATTTGACAACAGTCATTGAGTGAGTATTTTAAACTATGTTTCTTTTTAAAACTTAGAAAGGTTTAGTACTAATGTCTAAGTGTATTTTCCACTGAATTGTGTCTAAATTACCTAGTCCTAGAGGCTAGAAATAGCAAGAAGCATGAGAGAGAACTGTAGTCTCGCTACAAGTACACTTACCAGAATAAGACGAAAACAAGGATAGCATTTCTGTAGAAGTTGTATAATATCATGTAGCCCATTCGTTGATAATTCCAATGGCCATGTACCAACAGAAGAGGGACCAAGAATCTGAATTGTCCCATAGCAAAATCTGATGCCATCACAGCTTGACGTCCCTCTTGGCCACTGATGCCAATGCCCACATCAGCCATTTGGATCATTGATACATCATTTGCACCTGAAGTTACAACAATGAATTATAGATCAGTATTGCTTCTGTAGTTTTTTTTCTTTTGTCACTTGCCATGTAGATTTATTTCAGCCAGTACAACTCCTAATGCCCCATCAGAAAGAGTACAAACACTTACCATCCCCAATTGCGAGTGTCATGTCATCAGTGCGGTTCTTTATGAGAGCAACAATTCCAGCCTTTTGTAATGGGGCCACCCGACAACAGAGTACAACAGAACAATAACTGGCCAACTGGAATAACTGCATTGAAATGAAGAACAGGTAAGGGGATTTGCAACAGTACTGATGTATTTATGTAATTAAGTATTAGATACAAACGCAAAGAGAGAGAGTGTTTAAGATCTACAAGCATTACCAGTTCTTCAAGTTCGCCGTCAAGGACATAAACGAGGCTTGTTCCATCAATGATTAAAGCAATTGTACTTGCTCCAGCTCCAATATTTTCCTCAGCATTATGTGGTGTTAGACTCTTACACCGAGTCAGAGCAGCTTCCAAAGACCTTTTACATGACTCCTTAGATTTGTTATTTATCACAATCTGAGTCATACTGTTCGTTAAAAGTTTCGAGGAATAGCCAATTGAAATTGCAGTCTCTTGCTTGTCCCCAGTCAAAACCCAAACTTTAATGCCTGCCACTCTTAAGGACTCAATAGCTTCTGGTACACCTTCCTGCAATTTATCTTCAATACCAGAGGCACCTAATATGGTGAGGTTCTTTTCTACATTGCCAGCTACTTTTCGAAGTAGAGCTGCCCTACCAATAACAGCTGTGTTTGCTGCCTCATAAGAAGACTGCCATTCCTCAAATTCAGAAGCACTCATTTCTCTCATCCCCACTACAAGGGTTCTGAGACCCATTGAGGAATAAGAGTGTAGATGCAGTTCTGTTGCTCGCACTACATTCAAGCTCAATGATTTATCTATGATGCCAAACATGGTTGTATCAGCACCTTTAACAAAGACTTTAACTGTATTGTCAGGGCAGCCTAATATTACTGACATCCTCTTCCGATCACTGTCAAATTCATGTAAGCCTAGTACATTGAACCTGCAATTACCATGAAGTAACGCATTAAACACCCACATTTCCATTGAATTTCCTCGTAATCAATAACACTAGTTGCTGAGCATTTAAAGTAACGCATACCTAATTACCATAGTAAGGTTGGATCTCCAGTAGTACAAGAAAAATTAAACAAGCACAGAAGTTGAGGAAAGGGGAAAAACTAAGTTTTAACATTACCTTTGTCTTTCTCCTTGAACATCTATTACTATATGGCCTGATGTTCTCTCAATGAGCATAAACCCATAAGCTGCAGCAGCATAAACCAATGCCTGCTCATCCGGAGACTCCCCTTGGTAATCTACCAACTTCATAGCCGGATCAGATGTCTCCACGGCAAGAGGGACAATTGTGTTGCAAGCAGCTAATGCAAGGAAAAAATCATGAACATGTTTCCCTTCATCTGAATGCTTCCCATTTTTTGATATATTCAAAAGCACTGGATCAACCTTCACCTTCGTTTTCGGCCTTAAAACCTGACCGTCTACTAGCCAAATAAGAAAGAAAATGTAAGTTCCAATGTGTTACCAAACAGGTGCCACCAAGGAAAGGGTTATTTTCTTTATCTAGGAGAACTTTTTTTTTTTGGGGGGCGGGGGGTGATGAAAGATGATGAGAAGTTGTTGTAGTACCTTGAACAGAGCATCCAGCTACTTCTTCTTGAGGGTCTGATTTTCCACTACCATAATCTACACCCCAAATGCTTGCACATTGAAATTCCATCTTGTTCTCAGTTAAGGTACCAGTTTTGTCAGAGAAAACATATTTAATTTGGCCCAGATCCTCATTTATGTTAAGAGCCCTACACTGGAATCTTGATTTTGACGTTTCATCATACATTCGATTATCTTGGATCATAAAGTAGGCCTGACCAACACGAACAAGTTCCATAGATATGTACAGCGATATAGGGATCATAATCTGGTAGACGATGACTGACATTAGAAAAGTAAACACCATTTCCAGTCCCCAGCCATAATAATTGTAGTCTTCAATTTCGTCTTCTGAGAAGTCCAATTTCCTGTAGAAGGGGATGGTATTTAACTCATCCTTGTGGTGCCTCAACCAAACACCGGCACAAATGGAGACAAGAGTACATAATGCAACAAGGACGAAAGAGAGGATAATGATCTCCCTATTCATTCGGGTCTCAAGACGGCTTCTCTTTGATGGAGCTCCAGAGTTGTTGAGCATAGCTTTAGTTTCTCTCCCAGCATAAACTGCAACTCCAATAGCCCAACTAGTGTTCTTGAGCTCACAGCCACGGAGGATTATATTTGAAGGTCCAAGAGAAACACGCTTTCCATCTATTTCCATATTAGCATGAAAACCATAAATGTTCCTATTCGGTTTCTCACATTTGATCATCCCACTAGTACTGTCCTTTTCTGGCATCTTCATTTGCGTCTCCTGCTTTGCATACCGTGTCTTCAGATTTGATTCCCCGTCTAAATTAATAGTCTGGATATAGGCAACCCCAGTGGGATCACTTGTCGAGAGCAATACCATATCACAAGGAATAGTACCACTTGATGAAATTTTGATGATTTCACCCACCTTTATCTCCTTCCATTTTTTCTCTTGAAACTGACCATCCAACAACACCAATGCCAACCGGTTATTCTCAATCCTATCAGAACGGTGACGCCTATAATCCTCATAGGCGTCCTTAACTGCTGTAACTAATAGCACAAAAGCCAATGGAAGAATTGAAGCTCCCCGACCGAAGACAGCCAACATAGGAAGCTGATTAAGAATAGCAATCACCAAAAAGTATATGTATGCCACTCTATGGAACTGCTCGAACAGGTTTCGAGGCAAGAAGGTCACAATAGAGTATTTCGCAGTCCTAATTGAATTCCCCGAAAATTCAAACTTCTCATTTGTCCTCTCAGGATCACTTAAATAAACAATTCTAGAATCCTCATCACTAATCTCTTTTTGAGATGTTCCGTACCCCTCAGAGTCAGCACCCCGCGACCCATATCTCACAGGTTTCGATCCAAACTCACCTAAATTCACCTCCCTCACAGACCCCCCACCAGATGCCCTTGACCTATTAGATGACATACTTCTTATAGAGGATGAATTCATCATAATAGAATCAGTAACTGGAGAATTATTCTCCATATTAGTTCACAAGACAATCTAAGGCTATAAGGAACAAATGGTTTAAACAGATCAGCAACAACAACAGGAATCTCTAAACCATAATCATAAGATCACTAACCCCATCAAGAAGTTCAAAAAACTAAACTTTATCAGATTCATCAAACCCCCCCCAAACAAAAAAAAAAACTAAAAATTCAATCTTTAAAATCTCACAATATACTACAACCCAAAAAAGTCAACTATCAAGAATCACACAAAAAATGGTATACCTCATAAAAATACAAAAAGGGTAATCAGCTATAGATGTAAATCACAACTTACTTGCATAGTTGTAACTTGTAATAAAGAAGAAATGAAATTCAGATTCTTTAGTGCAAGCTGGAATGAGTATAATAATTTATAAAATTGGGATATAAGTGAAGATGAAATTCAAAGGTCAAAGACATCGTAGAAGATGTTCTTGTTTGAAATTATGGGGTGTGGGGTGAGGGGGGTGGGGTGAAATTTACATGAAGATGGGAAAACGATTATTAAACAAAGAAATGGGAAGAGAGTCGTCAATGGTAAGCTCCAAAATGGCAAAAAAAACAAGAAAATGGTTGCAAATTAGTTTTAACTTTGTTTTGTATATTGTTGTGCTGCTGTTCTAGAAGGAAAGGCGGCAAATATATTTTCTACAGGTGTTTCTGACAATTTTTTGCGATTTTATTCTCTTGGAGGGGCGTGGGCGGAGTGGGCGTTCAAAACTGAATTTAAATCGAAATCAAAAAATGTATCGATATATGATAATAATACTATATCTAATAAAATCTACAAAGTAGGATCTGAAGAATATAGAGTATACTTAGATTTTATCAGTATCTCGAAAAATAGGGAGGCTATTTCGTGCTATTGATCTTGTAATGATTTAATGCATTTTTAACGGATTAATCAATAATAATCTAATAATAACTGGGGATAAATCTTGTTAATTTCTTTTTTTTTTTAAAACTTATAAGTTCAGTGTTTGTTTTTGTGTTTCATCTTCTTTTTTTTTTTTTTTACTTATTATTTTATTCTTGTTCTATTTTAGGTATTTCAAGAATATTGCTTAAAATTGTTTATCAAATGTTTATGCTTATTATTTTCTATTTGTAATTAATCCTTTTAGCATCATGTGCTACTAATACTTCTTCTAAATTAGTACTAGGTGTGAATTTAATGAAACTTAATTTTTTAGAAATTACTTATAAATTCTAAACTACCTTATTAAATTTCCAAGAGTACTATATTTGTTTAATTTATCATGCGGTTAGTAATTGATTATTAATGACGATTTTCTTAATATGAAGTCTTAATGGTTTAAATCGATAATGATCAATAACTGATTAATTGATATTTTGATAATTATTCAACGATTTAACATATCTACAGATTGATGGTAATAAGTTAAATCGAACTTAACCGACTACGATCCCCGATGATTAGTCTTTGAAATATGGCAAATATATACGCAACACCTCAAAATTATCAATAAATTTCATTTAGATATTGAAATTACGATTTGTTCAAACTGAGTACCTAAACACATTCAAATTTAATTTTTTGTTGTTGTTGATATTCTTAAATGTCCATTTAAGCATATAAGTTGATCATTTAAAATATATCACACCCTATAATTGTATGAATTAGTCTCAATGAGCAGTAAAACGTAAGACATATTCCAATTGAGGATAATGTATATAATTAAAGGTGAGGATAATGTATATAATTAAAGGTGATGACATGTTCTATTGTAATGAATATTTGAGATCACACACAAAATATTTTCCAAATTAGAATCAAAATTATTTAATAAGAGCACTTTTATTATGTGTTCAGATGCTCATTTGGAATAACTTGCATTTAGAGCATTAAAATCTAATATTAATGGCTTATTAGGAAATTAATTTTAAAGTATTGTTTCATGACAGCTCGATATTAGTAGATTTGTTTATAATTTTTTATATTATTCTTATTTTGTCCCATAGTTTAAATAAAAAAGAAATTTTGTTGGGCCATTTTCGAGTTGACACTAGTTGGGGCATTTTCGAGTTGACACTAGTTGGGGCATTTTCGAGTTATTACAATAATTTAACTAAAGAAGATAAATTTTGTGAGTGTTTATGCGACTTAAAAGCAAAACTTAGGGTCAAAATTTCAATTAAACTTTAAGGAAAAAATTTAACCTACTGCACTTTGACATTATTTTTTTCGAAGAATTAATCTAAATATGATTAAATTAAAAACAACTAATTGATAAATAATTTATGTATATCAATTAAAATAAATAAATCATGAATCTATCCGGCTATTTGGGGAAAATTCCTTTTTTCCCGTAATAATAACTACACCAACACTATTTATAAATTACCATATTCTACAATAGGAAAAAAAATAAAAAATATATTATAAATATATAGAACTGAACCATGATTGATGGGGAAATAAAAACTGCAATTAACTGAAGAATTAAATATGATTGAGACGCCAATATATATATATGTTGCTACTTCCACTTTAATATGTGTCACTTTCATTTTTTTATAACTAGTTTTATTTTTATCATGATGTTCGATATTTATATTAGAATTTTGTTAAATTTAAATTCATTTTAAAAAATCTCTTATTAAAAGTAAAACGCTTGCTAATAAAGAAAATTTTATATTTAGTAGAATTTACATTCAAATTATTAAATTAAAAATAAAGTATTTATCGTTCCATCATAATTTATATTGATACATGGGTTACTTTCATGCATTAATGATTTAAATCCTCCAAAGTCTTTATTTTTTTATTTTTTTTTCCTTTTCTCTTTTCCTTTATTCTACCCCTTTTTAGGTTCTTGACATTGTGACGTAGATTTTGGTACATTGCCCAACTATTTGGTCCATCATAAAGAGCATTACATATAATAATCTCAAAAGTGAATGATCTTTAAAAAATAAAAAAATAAAGAATAAAAATTTATGAATAAATCTTCAAGGTAAAAAGTTAATTTTTTTTAATCATGAAATAAATAGGATTAAAAGTTCAGATTACTTATTTTTAAGATCATTCTTTTAAATCATTCGAGTGATCTAGTACTATAGGTAAGAACTTAACCTACGCATCACTAGAATCTAAGACTTATTTTCTATATATATAACATTTCTCCTATATTTAATTGATTTAGAATTTGATTAAAATATTACATTAAACCTATCGTGATCTGCCCCTTTTTCGAACATAGCACTCAATTAACAAGAGCTAAGTAAATAAGGTTGTCTTTAATACCAGGCATAATAATCCCTTTTTAGTTATTCAGGAACAATTATATTTTAAATCAGGTAGTTAATTATTTATCTTAAATTCTTATTGACTTTTAAGAAAAAAAATCTATTATCAATAAAGATTATCATAGAGTGATAAGTATTCCTCATATGTCCATTTTTATTTATCTACTTGTACTTGTTTAATTTGCAAAACTTTTTTTTTATATATCTATTTCACTCTTATTATTAAATATTATTCATTTTTCAGTGAGTTTAATAATAATAAGAGGTGATACAATACATTATTAATTTATTTATTATTTTTTAAATATGTCAAATCAAATAAGAACAACGAAAATAGACGACGAAAGTATATATATACACGGTACACAAATTTGTTTCCAGGTTTTACACGTTATGAAAGTCGCACTATGCAATTTTTTCAATAATTTAAACCAATCACTTTGAGATGTCTCATTTTGGAATCTTCTTTTTCGAAAATCAACCGCCAAAGAATTCAACGTTTTTTTTTAAAAAAAAACTACTACTATTATTATTATTATTATTATTATTATTATTTCCCCTATATATGTGGCACCCTTTAGAAAAAAAGAAATCTTATTTTGACCGTTGTTACAAGAATTTCAAGTCTAAATCCAAATAATTCTTAGTATTTTCTATCTAAATAGGAACTTGAATTTTACAACCCAAATAGTACGTAATAGAATGTTCCACTTCTACAGATTTGAATTTTCTTATTTCTTAGATTTGGTTCGTCAAAATTTTTGAAAAATATTTTCACTAAGAAAATAAGTTCCTTAAATAAAGAAACCGACTTCAATAATAAAATGATATTCTACATTAATGATATCCTTTTCACTCTCTAATACACATCATATCAACCCAACTCCCCTAGCCCCCTCTCTACCCCTACCCTACCACTACCTTGCATATTATTTGTTTAAATTACATACCTATGCTTCTAGAACAATTTTTTTTACTTACATAACACACAAAAAAAAAAGAGTAAAACTCACTTATTCAGTTTTAAATGTAATGATTAATTGATGATACTCCAAATTTAATAGTTAATTATAGGATTAACAAAAGTTATAATCGCAAATATTGATATATAATTATCAAAGACATTTTAATACTATTCTCTACTCAGCGTGAAAAAAATGAGAAATATTAATCTAAACTCTTGATCGTTATTTGACTACTAGACATTATGAATCTTCTGATTGACTACTTTATACATATTTTATTTTAAACTACGTTCCTAATCAAATAATTTAATTTGGCTTCTTCTTTGATTTTTCATAGGGAAATTAACGTGTTGAATTCAACTTGATAGAACATATAATAATAATATTTTATAAAGCTGGAATGATATTCCGCAGCCTAATGCCACCACTCTTCTCAATCATGGAACTCCTTTTATTTATGTGTATTTTATTTTTAAAAATTAAATATTCCTCATCATTGAACATTGTATTTTCCCTCCAATATTGACATTTCATATAATCAATACATAAAGTAATACTTAACCAAGGATTATCCTGATGTTTTATGTATTACTAATAACAACATAACTTTAACCAGCTACGAAACAACCACTGTTGCATTTCACTTATCCCCTAAACTTTCATTTAGTACACTCGAAATAAACTAATATTAACAGACATCACTGTCATTCTACATGCCAAAAGTTTCATCAAATAACCCTTGAAAATCAAAATTTCAGTACCAGCCACAATATTTAGACATTAGAATTTACACATAATTAAGATGAAGATAACAAGCATATACAATAAACAGTGACAGAGATACAGGCTGTTTTGTTTAATCTTCTTCCTCAGGTTCTTCACTTTCACTGTTACTATTTTCTTGTAACTCACTAACTGCTTCTGTAAATTCAGCAATATTATCTTCTTCGTCGTTGTCATTGTCGTCGTCTGATGATGATGATTTTTCAATGTTTGTATCTATAACATCAGATATTTCTTCAGCAGCTTCAATTTCTTTCCCTGTTTCCTTAAGCAACACTCGAGGAAACCTTAAGGGTTTCCCCAGCTGATCTTTGAAGAAAGAATTCATGGTCATGAACCTAAAGACCTGCAAAAGGCGTCGTTTATCTCTTCGAATATCTGAACTCAATAGTTTCTGCAGCAGTGTTGATTCTCTCGCACTTTTTGTAACCTGAGATGCAGATTCACGGTTTACATCCTGTTTTCCTGCAGGAAAGCCCTTTTGATCACAAGTATTTGATGAATCGGAGTTTCCAAATCTTCGTTTCTTGGAGAAACGATCACTTCGGTTGAACTTCTCTTTTTTATTGAACCTTTTTTGGAACTTTTCTTTTCTACTCAGTGGCCTTTTTTGCTCCATTTCATCCACTTGTTTCTCAGTATCTGACAGATAGGATGAGGGTATTTCTGCAACTTCAAAGCCTAACTCAGCCTGCTTGGCTAGAATTTCCTTAAGTTGCTGAATAAAGTTCAACTAATTAAACCAACATGAATAGCTAAGAATTACCAGTAAATACAGACAAAGAAACGGATGAAGAGAGAGAGAGCCTTTTTGAACTTGCTAGAGTAAATAATACAAGTATATGAACAAATACCAAATAATAGGTCCATGGACAATTTACATTAGCCATGCAGGACGAACAGAAATCTTCAGGAAGTAGAATATATTTAGTGCAATCAGAGTTGTGTAAAGATGAGTAGCATTCTAAGGTAACTGAGGGGCAAAGATGAGAAAGCTATTCGTGTGATGAACAGAGATTTGTGGAAAATGTCTGTACATTGAACGGACAAGGGGAACCATTGTTCATTTACTTCCTCCAAGTATGGAACTTCTCTAAAGTGTAGCATAAATGCAAATTCAGCATATGTTTAATATGCAAGTCTAGATAACAAAGCCATCGGTCATTTAGGTTCAGACTTCAGAAGAAAGCTATAACATGCTTGCATTTCAGATGTTGTGCAGGCATCTTTAGCTAATTATAAAAGAAGCTTTGGACAAACAAAAGAGTTAATGAAAAACGTTCAATGTTGGGAGGTATATGAGATATCCTCATAGACACGCAGTGTTAATTAAAATGTGTAAAGAAAGCAAACAAAGAGTAAATGTTCAGTTCCCGTGATCTTGAGACTAGAACCTGCTACGCAAGAAAGGAATTTTGAGAAGGCTTTCAGAGATTAGAGGAGGAATGCACAAGATCTTTTGCTTATCATGGAAGAGAGAATTTCCAGAAAGCCTTCAAGTTTCCTACTTGAGCTGCCAAATTCTTAACATCACATTCTATAAAGACTGTCCGCTAGTTCTCCAGTCTCAACAGAGAGTATGAGAAAACCAAAGACCCAGCTATTTTTGTACTCACCAATATTCAATTTGCATACATTCACCTCCCTTGATTCTTAAGAGGTATTATAGTCCAAACAAAATCTCACAAAATTTGGAGACAACTGGAAAATAGTCAGAGTACGTGATTCCATGTCTTTCTTTAAGGGAAGGAATATGTATTTTGAACTTAGCATGGACCTCAATGGTATTAATATAGCATCTCTAGGAATAGAAAACATTAGAAACATCATGAAGATCCAAATGAAGAGAGTACATCAAAATACTATCCTCACATTTTTTTAGTTGATTTAATAAAGGGATTCATCATACAATCTCACTCACTTCGATAACATGTCTTCTTTTTGCAAAGAAGAAGAAACGCATAGCTCATTCATTTCTTCCATAGCTTTCCTTTCATGTTTCCTTTTTTCATATGGAACAGGAAGGGGTAGAAACAGGCAGCTTTGGTTTTTCTCATTCTACTGTAGTATCTCAATACAGTATCCAATGGGAGGATGGATACAACAAGAAAAAGGAGTAGTTTGGACAATATACCAAAGCTACACTGACTTCAGCCTATGTGCACTACAAGATAATATTTTCATGTACAACACAAAGCAAACAGTGAAAAGAATGAAACTGTGTACCCTGGGCTGCAGATATGTGCTCTTCTTAAAACTAGTGGTTTTCATCAACAGTAGAATATGCATAAAATGTAAAAAATGAACTTGAGGAAAAAATGATGTTGCCAACCTCAAGCCAAAGACAGACAGCTACTGAGTTCAAAAAGCAATTTATTTATTTTTGATAACCAGTTCAGCAAACAAAAATGTAAATAAAAACCTTAGGACTTTCATGTCAGAAGTGCACCTAAGACAATATTAATCTACACACAGAGACACATGCACACAGATATAACAGGTATTAATAGTAAAATCAAATTACACAGTTCGCATCTTAAAGCAACTTCTGATGACACGGGATGCTAATATTAGAGATATCAACATACCTGGCGGCGCAACTTAGCAGCACACGAATTATCCTCAGACTCTACCATTTTCCCTGTCAGCTGCTGCAGCAAAGCATATTTATTCTTAAGATATGACATGTTCCTATACGTTCAAGTACAGATATCATTTTCAAGTAGAGGTAACCAACCTTCTCAATGTTTCCTTTTGAAGGGTAGTTCTTACGGCGTTCTTCCCGCCACTGTTGAATTTCTTGCGCCGAGTAAGTCACCAAGAGAGGTCTTTGCAACACAGAGTAATATCCACAGAAAATAAATCAAAAATAAAACAAAAGTGAAAAACAAAAATATAGTACAAGAAAACATAGGTGATTTAAATGAAGGAGACTTGAGAGGTAGCAGTTCAGAAAACAGTGAAGACAACCGCCAAAAGAACAACAAAATCTAAAGATCAACTCCTGAAAAAATGGCAGAAGTTAATAGGAGTTGATTATGCTGCTATTCTTTTCAGAACAAAATCTCATCATAAATAGAAATCAAACAAGGAACCATCATGCTATGCAATCCTTCAGCGTTTCCTTTTATAAAGGAGGTGTGTGGGATAACTTGTACGCACCTCGACTACTCAACTGGTACCTGCTACTTTCCACAAGCACAGGTACCAGATATATGCGACATTCAATTTTACGAGGGCTTCCCATTCTCTCATATGACATACAGAAAAAACAATTCGATTGTTGAAGGGAGTTTGTTATAATTGAACTATGGTAATAAAATAGATCATTTTCGACTTTATTGCTAGTGAATCTAAAGAAATCCCTATTATCCACATCGAACTTTTGAAGTATTTGCTGATCAACTTCTTGAAAACAAACTAATGGCGTGCAATGTCTCAAAAAAGTTAAAAACCTGATCACCAAGAAAGACAAGAGACACACACACCAAAAAAGCAAAAAAAAATTCCTTGCAAAATTGTAGTCAGAGAACTTCTCAAAACTGACCAAATAAATGTCAATAAGACTTTTCTTTCTGCTGCATATAATGCAACATAAGATTCCACTAAAACCGAGAAGTACCTCTTTTTCTCCATCTCAGGTTTCACTGAATTAGTATCAATATTTTTTTTCTCCCTATTTCTGTGTTGACCTGAGAAAAAAGGTGTGAATGAAAGTAGTTACTACAAGCAATTCAAGAGCAATGATATACAAATATACAAGTAGAACTGCTGACCTTACAAGCAGCATATATCCAGAAACAAATGAGATATACATATAATGAGAAAGATACAGTATACACGATGAGTGGCGTTTCTTTACAAAGTTCTGCTTTTCTAACTAGAATTCAAACCTACAAATTCAGTGCTGGTCATTGCATCTCCAACAACTACAATGGTCAGAATATATCATGAAGCTTATTAAGGAAATACTAAACAGCCAATTCATGTAGAGCTTGTATTCACCATTTAATACTAAACATCCAATTCATGCGTGTGGAGCAATCAAATAACAGGACAGTCTTTTTTAATGTATAGAAGCCAGACTCTTGTGTAAGCTCCAGTGACAAATCCTGAGCTAATGCATCTTTTTTATGCTTTTTTCATGAAATCACTTGCTTCATCCAAAAAAAGGGACATGTTGGAATTGACAAATCATGGGGATAGGTAAGATGTAAAAATGAGCAAAAAAACAAGACAACTCTCACCTTTTTCCAGGTTTTTATTATGAGTTGAGAACTTCCCTTTACCAAACTTGGACATCCTAGATATGCAGAAAATGGAGATCAGGAAAGGAATAAGATGAATAAAGGCTATATATAGAACAAAGAAACATAAATGAACCAGAAGAGTAGAACATACTTAGCTCCGTGCTTTTGATTCCTCGAGAAGTTACTATTATAAGAATTTTGCTGGTTGCCTTTTGATGGGTTAATCCCAACAACACATCCAGGATTTGCCTGCAAAATAGTTAATAGGACTCAGATGATCCAGAAGAAACATCAAATGTGAATAGCCCAAATGGCCCTCAATTCTCCCAGAGCAAAAATGCATAGATCAAGAAGACTTTTATGCTATCTATTTGTTTATTCATTCATTTATTTTTAAATATTTTATTTTATTTTACGCAAATTGTATCACTGTGATCCTAGATGCATTGAGACTTACCAATGACTTGTAACTTAAGTTACAGAAATCTAATCTGATGTTGTAACTTTTGTGCAAGTTATAAAGCGTTCTGATTTGATTTAATATTTTCATAATAAGCAGGCGTTCAAGTATTCTTTAAATCTAAATCATACCCCAAAACTGATATGGAAATAATAAGCAGAACCATTTCTTAGCAACTTTTCTGTCTAACACAAGGATCATGCTATTGACACAAATAAAAAAATGGAAAAGTTCCTCTATAAAGCAACTTGTATACTCCAATCTACATTAAGAAACAACCAATTATATTTCTGTGGGAGGTGTCAAATATGACTTTCAAATGAACAAGCTACAAGAAATAATTTGCCATAGAAGAACAAAATAAGCTAAAGATAGCATCCATTACCAAGTACAGAGTTACAAGACGCTTTTCTTAGTCCTTCACTTTACATCTTTCCCTAATAAGCTACTAATTGAAAAGGCTTTTTCACAATGCATTTATCCTTAATCATGTTAAGTGAAAGATAGCGCTCAAACCGTGAAATTTCAAGTAAGCTCTTGAATAAGCAGTTCCATTTCTTTAATCTATATAACTTGGTAATGCATGCTGTGGATGATAGATTAAGACAGTCTAATAGAAGATAACCAAAGAAATTATTTAGTAAAAACGCTCAAACATTTCGAACACACAACACAGCTGAAGTACAGCAAAACAGTCATGCAGGAACCAAGTGAATTCACCTGTGTATTAGTAGAAGCAGGAGCATTGAAGTTCTGAGTTTGTGGCTGCTGAACAAAGCCAAACTGATTCATCATAGGTAACTGGCCTAGCAATTGCTGATTCACATTAGGCATTTGCTGGACAGCTCCATTGGCATTCAAAAGACCCAAATGTGCATTCATAGAAAAGTTGGGAATTTGAGGCCCTATACCCTGACATACCTAATTTGAACAATACACAGTCACAGGCTTTAGCAAAACTTTCTAGCTAAAATAAGCATTACATGAGCACAAACAGGAATAGTTTTCCTCTATAATGCAGCTTAGCTCCAATTCACTTGAACAAACAATAATTATGTCATGTAGGAAGTGTCCGATGAAAGTTACCAATGACCTAGCTATAAGAAATAATGTCGTCATACCACAAGGCTACAACTTAGACAACATCCTTTACCAGTAGTAAGATGACATTGATCAATTGGATGTAGAAGGTGAGATCACACAAGATACAAACAAAATTGAAAAAGAGGTAATTGATTTTTACCAGAGACTTTACACAGAAACTTCCCAATGGAGACCAACTAGCAATATCCCAAACTGTCCAGTCATTTCATCAGAGGAGAAAGAAAATTTACAGAGGAACTTTGAAGAAGATGAAGTATTGAGATGTCTTAAGCTCTGTGCAATGGATAAAGCCCCAGGACCTGACGGTTTCACCATGGGCTTTTACACTAAATGCTGGGAGATTGTAAAACATGACATAATGAAGGCATTCCAAAATTTCCATGACCAAGAAGTGTTGGAAAGAAGCTTCAATGCTACTTTCATTGCTCTCATTCCCAAGAAGAAAGGTGCCACTGAGTTGAGAGATTTCAGACCCATAAGCTTGATAGCAAGCATCTATAAAATCTTCTTCAAAGTCCTAACAGAGAGATTGAAAGGGGTGATGGAAAAATTGGTAGATTCTCATCAAATGGCATTTATTAAAGGTAGACAAATTATGGATGCAGTCCTAGTGGCAAATGAAGTTGTAGGCTCAAGAATGAAGTAGAAGAAAGCAGGAATATTGTGTAAGCTTGACATTGAAAAAGCTTATGACCATGTTAATTGGGGATACTTGCTGAATGTTCTGGAAAAGATGGGATTTGGGTGGAAGTGGATAAAATGTTGTATAGCTTCAGTGAAATTCTCTGTTTTGATTAATGGTGCACCAACACGATTCTTTGGAGCTCAAAGGGGACTCAGGCAGGGAGATCCTCTGTCCCCTTTCCTGTTTTTGCTAGTGATGGAGGTACTTAACAACGTGCTCAAGACAGCTAACACAAATGGCTGGTTGAGAGGTTTTGATGTGGCCAACGATGGAAGAGAAAGTTTAGAGGTGACTCATTTGCAATATGCAGATGACACACTCATCTTTTGTGGGGCAGAAGGAGAACAACTCAGATATCTGAGAGTAATATTGGTCTTGTTTGAAGGAATCTCTAGGCATATTAATTAGAGAAAGAGTTTTCTTTATCCCATTAATGAAGTACATAACATGGAGGCACTAAACATAATCCTAGGTGGACAAGTTGGGGCTCTCCCAACTACATACCTTGGGATGCCGTTGGGTGCTAAATCAATGTCTAAAGAGATCTGGAGCAGTGTAGTAGAAAAGTGTGAGAAGAAACTGGCTAAATGGAAGGGGCAATACTTGTCTCTTGGAGGAAGAGTTACTCCAATTAACTCAGTCCTAGATGCTATGCCTACTTCCATGATGTCTTTATTTCCCATTCCAGTAGGGGTCACAGACAGATTGGACAGAATTAGAAGGAAGTTCCTATGGCAGGAAACAAGGATAGGAAAGGTTACAATTTGGTAAAGTGGAATGATCTGATAATAGAAAAAAGGTATGGGGGTTTGGGTATTAAAAATCTGCAGAATCATAGCAAGGCCCTCAGAATGAAATGGTTGTGGAAATATGCTAACGACAAACATCCGTTATGGAGAAAAGCCATCAAAGCCAAGTATGAAGAAGAAAATAGGTGGAACAAAGGAAGTATTTTCCCCCTATGGAGTGAATCTGTGGAGATCTATAAGGGCCTTGTGGGATGATTTCAAGATCAAAACCAAGGTTAAGGTTAGAAATGGGGAAAAGACAAGCTTCTGGGGAGATGACTGGCATGCAATGGGGATTCTGAGGAATATCTACCCAGATATCCACAACTTAATGTTAAATCAGCAAAGAACAATTGCAGCTGGAAAACTATATGGAAAGTGAATATACCCTACAAGATATCATGTTTTATTTGGCTCCTATCTAGGGAAGTTGTCCTTACACAAGACAATCTGATGAAAAGGGGATAATTTTATGTCCGAGATGCGTTTTTTGCGGAGAACAAGCAGAAACTGTTCGACATTTGTTCCTTCACTGCAAGATCACATGTCAGCTTTGGAGGCTATTCATAAACCTTAAAGATTTCTCCTGAACTATGCCAGGAAAGGTTACAGAGGCCCTTCAAAGTTGGGAAGAAGCTGGGGTTCTGGCAAGAAGCAGAAGTAGGTGGAGAATCATACCAGCCAGCATATGGTGGACAATCTGGAAGGAGAGAAATTCTAGGTGTTTTGAGAACATAGAAAATAGTATAGAACAGGTCAAATTTAATTGTATCTTGATTCTATGTTTTTGGTGTAATCAGATTCGGTCTAATGATCCTGTATCTATTATTGATGTGTTAGATTCATTATAGACATGGGATCATAGGATCTGGATTTACTTGTAAATATGGCCCTAGTACAGCCCATACTGATCTGTTTCTATCAATAGACACAAAGTTACCAGTTTCAAAAAAAGATGACATTTTCCCCCACCATGCTACTAACTCAGGAGGCTCATCACTATCTATCTATGCTACATAATCTTGATTCTGAAGCGAAAGGCAGGGTGCAATTTAGGAGTTTTCCGGTAGTGCATACTGCGGTCAATAGAATAAAAGGTCTAAGAGGAGATGACCAAGAACTACTTGGTGAAAATAAACCGCCTCAAATACATTTATTTATTTTTGATAAAGATAATGTTGTATTCATCGGCATTAAGGATATGCTGGAGACCTCCAAAAATTGATTTCCAACAAGAGAAAAAACAAAAAGGCTAATAGGTTACAAAGTGCCTATAAAATCCAAAATTTGTGCAGCTTCTTCTATCCCTTCCTCTTTACACCAAAAATAAAAAGTAGTCAAGCAGTTTCCAAAACCGCCTCAAATACATTACGGAGTTAAAGTACAGCAACACAGAATGCAGGATCCAAGTGAATTCACCTGTGTATTAGCAGAAGCAGGAGGATTAAAGTTCTGAGTTTGTGGCTGCTGAACAAAGCCGAAAGAATTCATCAGAGGCAACTGGCCTAGCAATTGCTGAGTTGCATTAGGCATTTGCTTAGACAAGCCATTCTTAGACTGCGGGGCGGCCACATTGGCATTCACAAGACCCAAATGTGCATTCATACCAAAGTTGGAACTTTGAGGGCCCATACCCTGAGAAACCTGATATGAACAATAAGCAGAAAGATGCTTTAGCAAACTTTGCTGGCTAAAACAAGCATCACATATGCGTGCATCCAATAACAGGAACAGGGTTCCTCTATAACACAGATTACTCCAGTTCACATTAACAATAATTATGTTCTGTAGAATGTGTCAAACAAGAGACATAGCAACAAGAAATAATGTAGTTATACAGCTACGCTGTTACTTAAGACGACATCCTTTATAAGTACACAGACGACATGACACTTTGCTTAGCTCAATGTTACTTCTTTTCCTAGCATGCTACTAGCTAAGGAGGCTCATCACAATCTATCAATGCTTCATCATCTTAAGAGAAAGGAAGCATATCACATATGGGATTCACCAGTAAAACATACTGCACTCAATATATTAAGACGGTCTAAGAGAAGACAACCAAAACACTACATAGCAAGAAATTAAACCAGCTTAAACACAATATGCTTTTGAAGTACAGCAAAACAGAATGCAGGAACCAATTGTATTCACCTGTGGATTAGCAGAAGCATGAGCATTGAAGTTCTGAGTCTGTGGCTGCTGAACAACACCAAAAGAGTTCATCACAGGCGACTGCCCTTGCAATTGCTGACTCCCATTAGACATTTGCTTAGACAAATTTCCACTTGCATTCGCATGACCCAAATGCGCATTATTCATCGCAATGTTAGAATTTTGAATTCCCATACCCTGAGGCACCTGGTTTGGATACATGGGAACACTCCCTGAAAGAGCCTGAGCATAACTTGCCATTTGCATAGCCATTTGCATTTGCAGAAACTGATTCATATTTTGCATTGGATTGGGCATAACCCCAAAACCAACATTCTGATTCAAGAACTGAGGTGGGTTAACAATATTTTGCCCCAAGAATTGACCTTTTTGTTGAGAATTAGCATTATTCATCTGATTCATTTGGTATGCCAAAAGCTGCCCAGGGAAAAACTGGGTATTCGGGTTATTGTTTGGAATTGCCATCTGAGACTGAATTTGCATATGGTTTGGCATAAAACTTCCTGGGTTACCCATAACCTGATGAAATTTAACCAAAATAACCAAAATCAAGAATCTAAAATATAATCAACTTAGAGACAAAATAGTAACATAAGACGCAAAAAGACGAATATAGGAGAACCTGCAGGGGAGGTGAAGGAGCAGTTCCATTGGCCTGAAGCTTAGAAGGATGCTGAGGCCGTGAATTTCTACCCGGTAACATGGTTCTTCGAAGAGCAAGAGTTCATGTAACACAATGAGGGAGACAGGGGTTTAAGGACAGTTCAAAGTTCCAGTTTTCTAGGGTTTTAGAGTAAACGAAAGGCTTCAATAAACTATAGGAGTGTAATATTTTGGGTAAATTTTCATAAATACATGATAAAGAGTAATTTTATTTGCACCAAATATAGTCAAGTTTTCCATTTACATCAAAAAATAGTTTGAAATTAACAACATATGTAACAAAAATTATTTTTTAACAAAATTATCATATGTATAGGTAATGTATTGATGTTATATAAAATAGAATTTTGTATAGATAATGAACTATATTTAAGAGATATATGTACATCAATGCATATTGAAAATATGGTACAATATATATTACATATCAGTTTGTTTTAAATCTCAACCAACTCAAATCTCTTATAAACAATTTCAAAAATTTAGATATGAACTTGTCTCATTGTTTTCATACTTTTAATATATTATTCGGTAGAAACGATTCATATTTACACGTCGATTTTTAAAATTGAGTTTTGAACATAAATGCAGAAGAAGGAGGAGGAAAATTTAAGAGATATATGTACATCAATGCATATTGTTAATATGGTATAATATACATTACATATCAGTTTGTTTGTAATCTCAACCAACTCAAATCTCTTATAAGTAATTTCAAAAATTTAGATATGAGCTTGTCTCATTGTTTTCAGACTTTTAATATATTATTCGCTATAAATGATTCATATTTACACGTCGATTTTTAAAGTTGAGTTTTGAACATAAATGAAGGAAGGACAGATAATAATTTATTTATTTATTGATGACAAGGAAAACCCGCAGCCGCTATCCTTTGGGTGTGCACAGGGTAAAACTCTCGTTTTTATGCAATAGCTCGCAAACCACATAGGAGAGGTAACCCACACTAGGCAAGTCAGGTGCGACAAGCTCGACTCAGAAGGCAAACCCCTTGCTTTTGCTGGCAAGGAGTTTCGAACTTGAGACCTCCAACATGGAAGTCCCAAGCCCAAATCACTGGGCCACGAGTAGGACGGATAATAATTAAGAGATGAAGAAGTTATTAATGGCCAAAAGAAGAAGACTAAAGAAGACGAGAAGAACGCGCAAATTAAATTTCGCTTGCAATTAAAACGTGTCGAATGATTATTTAGGGTAAAAACTGTTAATGGGTTATTTTGAGTAGGAAATTTTGCTCAATGATCATTTTGTCTAATTTTTTTCTAATATTTATAACAAAACATTATTTTAACATGTTATTTGATTTATTTTTTTGAGTTATCAAATGAAACCTAATATAAATTTAAAAAAATTGTAAAATTATATTAAACTCATATAAAAAAAGCTACCATTGAATAAGTAAATAACTATCAAAAGAGTGGATTAATCTCTTCCTTTGATTA
>JAJOOS010004668.1:0-17531 GCA_029582725.1 Solanum chiquidenum
GCACTAATAAAGTGACTAATACATATGGGTTTGGGGTTTGAAAATCTATCAGGAATCTATGGATGACTATCAAGCTAAACACTAAAGTTAGAGTTGGTAGCGGAGACGAGATACTTTTTTGGGAAGAGAACTGGAGTGGTCATGGCACACTTCACTCCCTTTTTCCTGGACTGTTCTCAATAAGCTTGACTATTGGATGCAGTATACAAGAAATGTGGTCCCCCCAAGGGTGGAACCTGACTTTTAGAAGACCCCTAAATGATTGGGAAATACCATGGGTAGTAGATTTTCTAAAACTAATAGAAAACTTCCCGGGCACTAATACAAACTCAGACAAACTCATTTGGAGGCACCACAATGATTGAATTTTCACTGTTAACAGCCAGAGCAGAATCACGTGTGTACTTGGTGTATAACCTCAGCAGTATCTTCCATCAGAACCCAAAATCGGCAATGAATATGTCCTTTAGACTTTGCTAGAAATGGCCGAACACTAAAAAATCGATGGAAAACCAGCTTAAGCTGGTTGTACTTTGAAGTTCGTTCAATTCACACAGGCAGGGTGATTGAGGTGCGTGCTTCAACATCTAAGTTTCACACAAGGAACACAAAAGGGGACTGAGTGTTGCTGCAGGCAGGTCAACTGGACCTTGGAATACTATATGGAAGAGTGTGGCTCCTAATAAAGTGAAATGCTTCACTTGGCTAGTAGCTAGGAAAGCATGCTTGACACATGAGGCATTGCAAAAAAGGGGGTCCATCATAGCATCTAGATGCCTCCTCTGCAAAGAGGCACTAGAAACCAACAAACACCTTTTCATGCATTGCAAAGTAACGACACAAGTTTGGGCTATATTCACTTCCATTGCTGGAATCAACTGGATCATCCCTGAACATACTGCAAATTTGCTTAGCTGTTGGATCAGAAGAGGAGGAAGCAAAAGCCAAAAAAGATGGTGGAGGACAGTCCTAGCCTACATCTGGTGGACCATTTGGTAGGAGAGGAACCAGAGGATCTTTGAAGGAAAAGAATCCTCTATTTTGAAGATTAAGTGGAAAGTTATTACTTCACTAGGTTTTTGGTGTAAACAACAGAGTATAGAAGAGGAAATCCAACTAGTGGATTTTATAGGCTCTTTGTAAGTACTCTCTTTTCTTTTTTGTAAACTTTTTGGAGGTGGCCAGCATAATCTTAATGCTCAATGAATACAATTTACCAATTTCAAAAAAAAAGAAGAGGAAGATTGAGGCTCACATGGAAACCAAGAGGGGCTAAATTTTTTGCCAAAAATGGGCTGGAAAGTCACACCCAAACTAAGGAAAATAGGCGTCTCTTTTGATGCCAAAATTGTCACATTTTCCTTATTTTTTGTTAGGTAGTTTGGGAAGTGTGACTTAATCTTTTTGGTTAAGTTTTACTATTTAATTATTTCCATAAAAGTAGAATTTGAATCTCATGCTAAGGTGTTCGAAATTTCTCCTAATAGAGAGGTGAATTTTGTTCTTTTGACACAACAGTATTATCAATATTATTGGGAGTTCTTTTCTTAACACATTTGTTTATTGGCTACTAGGTATTTATCCTACAACCTTACCATAAAGCTTTCTATTAAAAATTAAGATTAATTCTCTGTTTGATATCTATGGATCCTATTCGGTTAACTTAAGAAGGTAATTAGTCTTATACTAAATATTGTCTTAAGTTATTCAATTAGGGGTGTGAATCATTTTGATCTTAGTTCTTGAATTGAATCTGTTAGTAAACGTGTTCAGCCCTAATCCACTAATTAGGTCCACTACAATCAATTAAGATTTTTAGCAATTATTTTTTAGATTTGGGCATCTATTTCTCGAATTTCGCCTATCTTTATTTTTCTAGTCTTTAATCTTAGTACTTCTCATTTCCGCATTATCCTCTTGTTTTTGTTTCAAGTAACCAGATGCTTATCAGTATGTCATCCCCTGCATATATATGCATGATTGTTCTTGTCTATTCACATGTTACCAATGTGTAAAGCCCTTCTGTCAAGTATGCCAATGCAGTTCCTTACACTCCCATCAAGTCGATGCTTTTAGGTTTCTAGCATTCAACAAAGTCAATGATGCTAGGCCCAAAAATTTCAGAGGGGAAAACTATAGGGTCATTCGCATGGTTGCCTTTTTCTTGGGATGGTGTTTGCCCCTCAAATTTGTGGTCTTTAATTTTTTTCCCTTCAGCACTTTAAATAACAAAAACAGTGGCTGTAAATACACCTCACACCAGGAAAAAAATTGTTCGGCATAAGTTTATATTTCCATATCATAATGTAACACAAGTTGTGCCTTCAATTATGCCGCTTAATTCCAACAGAGGCATAAGTTCAGTTTGGAACTCACAAGTTATGCCTTCAAAGGTAGAACAAGTTATGTCGCTTAATTTTTACATAACTTATGCCTATGCCTCAGTTTCAAAATCCACAAGTTATACCGTGAAAGGCATAACTTAGTTCTTGCGGACCTTATGCCGATAGAGGCAAAAATTCACTAAACTTTGAGCAAATTAGGTAATACACAACTTATGCCGAGTGAATTAGGTACTACACAGCTTATGCCGGATACCTTAATTCCCACAAAACTTATGCCGGCCGAGGGAAAAGTTATTTGAACTTATGTCGAGCAAAATTAGGTCATAGATAAGGATACTTTAGCCCACAAATTTTCATTAAATGAGCACTGGGGGTAAAATTAAAGACCATCATATTGAGGGAAAGACCACCCCCGAATAGGAGCAATCCGTGCAAAAACTTCAAAACACTAACTGCTATATTGCAACATGAATAAGATGATTCCCTCCATGTCATAAAAGCGCAAAGCTAGTCGACTTTCTTTTCCTTGAAATGACTAGCTGATTACCTATACTTTTGGAAGGAAAGTTCATAGATTCAAAGTACCATCTATTATCATTAACTTTAGAGAAAGACATACTTAAACCATTTCAAAGGTAAATTTTCCCTAGATTCTGGCGTACCAACTAATTAGATGATCTACTCTAAAGGAACATGTAATGGAAGTGTGTATGGAGCTACGAATTAGTTTTACACAAACAGCTGTACACTTTGTCTTGCTCTCAACCAAACCAGCGAACTATAAGATGAAATAATTGAAATTGGAGCAATATCAAGACAGACTCTTGTTAAAAGTTTAAAATAGACTGTAAAAAAGAAGTAAAATTAATGCTATGAGGCCAAGTATTAGAGTATAATGTACATCAACAACAAAGGAATTCTACCAACAGTCAATAAAAGAAAACTAACCATGGAGCCATTCTAAAGATGAGGACGCCGAAGTTGTCAATACAGTAAACGTATATATAACCTCTCCTGTATTAGGAGACGGAACAAATCTCAATGGCAGTATTCAAGTTGTCCAATGGAAGTAATGTGCTTAACTAAAGTAAGTACAAAATAACACATTAGGTTGTAGCCCTTATAAAAAAAAAAAAAAAATTAGGTTGTAGCAATATCCTATACTTCACAAGTGCAGTATTTCAAATCCAAAAGATAAGTACATAATTAATATAAAATCTGCCGATTGTATTCTGGCTCACATTTAAAATAAGAAAAGGACACGAGACTAGTCATTGCCAAGATAATCAAAGTTGTTCTAGAATCAATTTTGGATACCGTAGGAAAATTAAAAATAAACAGATCATGAATGAGAATAATGTTAATAATGGTGACTAGTAACACACTATACGTCACCCGAAAAAAAACGGTATTCACCTTCATGATTCTTCCAAGAGTCAAAAAGGGCAGCAAACACCAGGGGCCGGGCATCCTTAAAATGTATGTAATAAGGTTGCTTTTTTGACCCATCCTTTTTCCACTCATAAAATCTGAAGAAAATTGCATCATTGAGAACCATTGATATTGCAATTGAGACAAATTCTGATAGTCTGAGAGCAAATGAGAAACTTACATGAAAGAAGCTTTGGATTCTTAACAATGTGCTCTGATTTTTTATTTTTTATTTTTAAACTGGTAACTTAAGATGTGCTCTGATTTTTAATAATTCTACTCAGTTTTTCTTTAGTATTTAGGAAGGAAGCAAATCTAGGTAAGCTCCGTTCACTGGAAGTTATTGATGGCATGACCGTTATCAAGAAAATCTCAGTTTGACAAGTCAGCTTTGTGAAAAGAAACAGATAAAAGCAGATTGGACATAGAAATGGATACTCTGATAGACTTGTATAGCTGAAGAGAAAACCTACCCCTCAACTGCAACCAGGCACCTATTCTTTGGGATAAGGCGGCGAAATGAAGCCTTCTCCTTTATTGACTCAGACCGAGCATTAAACTGCAAACAACCATGGTCATATACCGTTGTGTGGCCAAGACAACAAGATGTTCAATCCATATATAAGTAAGGCATTATGTGATCAAATCTAAGTGAGAAAATGTCATTGTATTGTAAGTGGTAATATTCTAGATGTTCTATCCTCTTCCTCGAAAAGAATTCTAACAATTCTAAATAAAATCAAACCAACTACACCAGATAATCTCTATTCTTTTTCTATTTCTCTTCTCAAACCCATTCCCATCACCCCACAGGTACTAGAGGCAGATGAAGACATTATGGCGTATTCAAACTCATGCAGTAGTTCAACAAAGTGACATATTGACTGATTCCACAGCTAAAAGAAAAGTTACAAAGTAGGAAATTATATGATATTTGACACCGAAATTCTACATCACTCTAAGCTTGATAGATTGTTGAACAAACATACATTTATAGGAAAAATACAAGTTTAAACAAATGATAACTAGGAATAAAAATAACCAAAATATCAACAGACAAATCTTCCCAGACAGGTGACTGGACTCCTAGTAGAGCAAAATGAGCAGGCTAAAGATCACCAGAAATTGTTGAGAAAAGTTAGATGCAAAATTTAGACGTCATCAAAGATAAAACCACTCTTTTACAGAAAAGATCAATATATTGCAATAGAAGTAGACACAGGTAGTGTGAAATATGAAGCAAACACAAGATTTCCGTGCCTGCAGCTAAAATAAGTTCAAGAGTTTATTTGAAATTTTGTTTTAAAAGCTATGAGGATGTGGTATCTTTATTCCCTGGAAAGTCTTCAACAAACAAAAATATAAATATAGAACTGATTAAGGGGGCACTTGGTGCAGACACCATATCATATCAGACATGACGCTGAATAATCCACTGTTTGGTACATGGATTTAGGTTTCATGTTGTCAAACGCCATACCAAGCATTATTCAATATCTCAACAAGGGTGGTATTGTCAATTGGGGTACTAGAAATTCCTTATATTCAGCTAGGAATTGACTACTTTAGGGCTAAGAATTATAGCCTACCAATTACAACTCCATCCTACGCCAAAGTGGTGTAGGCTCTCAATCCTACCTACAGTCTTTCCTTCTACTACCTTCGACTTCCATTAATCATGAGGCAGCCCACCAAACCATAAAACTAAGACAAATCATAAACAGGGTGGAGCAGGTTAAAACAAATTTTTTTTACAATCGTTAATGAAAATTAACAAGTTTGTTGTTCTGAACTCATCAGGTTTAGGTATTTCTGTGAAAATAAAAAGTAGTAAGCAGGGCAATGCAATGCGGGGGGAAGCAGCTTTAACTTTCAAAGTAATTAAATGTACATGTACATTTTTATTGTTTTTGAGAATGGCAAAGTTGAATGTACATGTACATTAATCAGTGTTTCATTCAATAAAACTTAAGTTCTTAGTTTCATAAATTTATAATTTTACTTACTTCATAAAATATAGACCTTATTTTTAGCATGTTTCCAAATATTTTGAAAGAATTTTTCAAGTAACGAAAACTTTATGTTGTACTTCCTGAATAAATTTTTACAGTGATAATGCAGTAAGATAAGTATTAAATATCACACCTTAGAATGTGACAAAGTATTCTACAAAGGCACTAATGAGAACACAAGTTAATCCACTTAGCCAACCAAAAAACAAGATTAAATTTTTATATAATATATCCTATTTTTATCACAATGAACCAAATCATAATCTCAATATTGTATTAATAGTTATCCTCATACTTCACTCCTAATATCGTCTTCAGTTTGAACCAATTTGACCCTTATAACTCATTAAATCTGTAATCAGTTCTGGACAAAATCAAAACAACTCTCAAAATGAAAATGAAAGAAGTGTTCAATCAGTGACAAATTTCCATTTACCATCCTGTAATGGTCAGGCTTTTCAGTTTTCTTAGTGAAGCTGGGAACAAGACCCCATTTCATGCAATGAAGAACAGCGCCTTCGTCGTTTGCCTCATCTTCTCTCCTTACTACTGGTACACTGAACCCCGGCGACACATTATACGACGGCCGATACCTAAAAAAAAAAAAGTTCACACAATTCCATTTTCGAATTTTTGGTTCAAAAACATCAATATTTCAGGAATATCTCATTAAACGGTTTAATTTGAAAGCGGTCACCGGTTCATTTCAACGTGACGGACGCGGCGACCGTTGAGATGACAAGCCCGAGGGATGTCATCGGGCCTGAGAGTACAGCGAGCTCTTCCGCACATCAGTTAATCGGCGACTTGTGTTTTTGCTCTTCGTTTCGCTTAGATTCTGGAAGGGTCCAAAAGGCGGGAAGAGAATAGGGGAACACCACAAAGGGTAATTTGGTAGTTTTATCAGAATGTGCGATTGGCTAATGGCCGTTTGATAGAGTAGCAAACGTATTTTTCTTTTTTTTTTTAATTATTTTTACCCTCCTAGGAGCTCCCACCCATTTTGCTCCATTGGTGACTCGAACTCGCAACCTTCGGATTGGAAGTGAGAGGTGCTTACCATCCAAGCACCAAGCAACTCCCTCTTGAAATTTGAGATTCTTCATTCCCAAATCCTCTCTTTGTCGGGAAAATAGGAAAGTGTTCCACTTTTCCATAAAAGATTCTTACAAAAATTCTTAGATATGAACTGATAATTTTAAGGTGAATTTTGACCTATAAATCATTAGGCGAAGTTCTAATTTTATATTTAAGTGAATTTGTAGCTTAACTCGGGTTATATTATTTTTTCGAATTCAATTTTTTTATATTTTCATACATATATTGTTTGGCATGGTATTTTTAATTGGTTAATGATGGAAGTTATTGGTGACCATCTAAAATTGGCATCAACTTTGACTTAAATATTTTAACTATAGTTTGTTCATTTTAGACACCTATACTAGGGTCTCGTTGTGTCATTTTGATATAATTTAAATAATCAACAACAAATTTAAGGTGAGTATAACACATTCGCCGATAATGTGTCAAAATGAAAAATTAAATAAAGACATGTGACATATACCAAAAATAAATATTGAAAAGATATTGTGAATAAAAATTTATTTTTAAACTATTTAGTTAATTACTTAGAAAAAAATCATATGTCAATAATTTAAAAAGAAAACAAAAAAAAAAAGTTGCAACAACCTCTTTCTTTTTCTTTTCACCATTTTCACATCTCCTCTTCCTTTAACCACCATCACCCTTTATTTGTCTCCATTAATGACAACCATGTATTCTCCACTGCAACAATCCCTCCTCTCATATTTCTCTTTGTTGAACGTTTAGCCCCCTCCTTCTCACTTTTTTTTTCTCCACACACTACTCCTCATCTTTCTTTTTTTCAGATTGATGTCGGCATATACAAGAAGAGGAGGTTGTTGAAGATGACTGAATGTAGTTTGAAATTGTGATGAAAAGAGATGAAAGAAAAGATAGATCTAAAACGAGTATTAAAAATAAAATGGAGAAGGGTAAAAAATGTCCTTAAACTGTGTGAAATGAATTAAAATGTCCTTCGTTTATGTTTTGCTCTAAGAATATCATTGCCATCAACAATGCCCTTGTTACTTAATGGGTCAAAATGCCATTTTTCAAATAAATACATTATTTATTTTCTTTTTCACACATTCTTTTTCTAATAATACTTTTTTAATTAGGAAATATTTATCCTACTTCAATTCAGAAAAAATAAAGATAAAATTATTTCTTATTTTATTATAATTATTTTTATCGTGGTACAAATAAAAATTAATGATGGATTTACTGATCTTATATATATGGCATATATTATCCATTCAAAGGGTACATGAAGTTATTCTATTTTAATTGATAAAATGAGATGAAGAAGAAAAAAATCCTACATTTTTATTAGTTAAAATGTTTTTAAAAGAAAGAAAACCAAGAATAAGGTTTTTTAATAATATTTTCATTAGGAACAAGATGTGTTTAAAAAGAAAAATACATATATATTTATTCGAAAAAGGGTATTTTTGACCCATTTAGTAACTATAGGGGCATTTATGGACCAAACTATAAACGGCAAGGGCATTTTTGAACCAAAGTATTGATGACAAAGGCATTTTTGAGCCAAACTATAAGCAAAGGGCATTTTTGTTCATTTCACATAGTTAAAGGCATTTCTTACCCTATTTCGAAAACAAAAAACAGGTTCGAAAGAGAAAAAACACAAATTTAAGTGAAGATGATGAAAAAGGTGTAGAAAAGAAGAAAGATGATGAATTCAATCTTTGATAATGTCAATGATTCCATTTTTCTAACATAGTTCTTTTTTTATATATAAAACACCAAAAGAATTTCTAAAAATTTTGTGTCTGAGTTATGAAATTTGATGTTTCTAAGTGATTTTTTGTGTGTATGTTTTTTTTTTGTTTTGATTGTTGATAACAAAGAGGTTGTAGGATTTTATGGTAAAAAATACTGAGAAGAATTTTCCGGCGATTGTTGGTAATCAACTGGTGGTCACTGATTTTTGTTTGGAAAAGTGAAGAAGATGGGAGTATATTTTCAAGTATTTGCATTTTCTTTTAGTTAAATGAAAAAATAATATAATTTTTTTTGCAAAATTCAAGCTTTTCACACTTACAAAATGTGTCCACTCAGCAAAAAGTGTCAAAATCACATAACATAATTTTACTATGAGTGTCTTAAATGAACAAACTTTGGTTGAGATGTTTAAGTGAAAGTTGGTGCCAACATTAGGTGACCACCGATGGGTTTCGCCAATTAAAATTGGTTGAGTGTATAACACGCGCAGCCACGTGTGTAATTTTTTTAATGATTTTTAATTTTTTAATATTTTTTTTTTAAAAAAACTTCTTAATTTTTTATTTTGTGTTGAGATCAGTAGAAAAAACACACCTAAACTATCTCTTTTTTTTAGTTTCATACTCAAACTATTGGGAGTATGAATTTCATACGTAAAGAATCACTTATGATATATATACATAGAAATATACATATAATCATTTGATGAATAAAAGTGTAAACATTTCATCCTTTGATGAATTAAAAGTGTCCACGTCATCACTTCACAATTCATTCAAGTCTTAATAAGAGATTGTATGTACAAATCTATTTTATTTTCATCTTTTCCTTGTCAGTTGTCTTTTTATCCTCTTGAGTGTCTTATTTTTTGGCATGTTCTCCGGATGTAAAACTGAACATCCTTGTATATCATGGCCTTGAAGTTTACAGTAAGCTTAACGGAATTAACGATCTAGATAGAAGGGTCGTTCACTCTCGATTCTTTGGGAGGTTATTTGTGACGGTAGCATTAGCTAGACAATCAAGACAGGTCGAACAGAGTCAATCCTAGAGTGAAGATCACCTAACGAACTAGCGTAGCTATATGACTCTCACTAGTATTGATCTTCTGGACTAGTACAGATGGTGGCTCCTCGATAATTCTATAGTGTGTGCAATACTTTGGAAGATAGTCATACTGAATTCTCTTCCATTTGGATTTCTCTATGCATATGTCCTCTTCTACACAATTTATCTTAATTCTCTTAGGTAGTATTTTTAGTAGTCCACATTTTACTTTCACCCGGGCACAACTAGGTCTAGTTAGATTATTTGTAGCTTTGTCAATCACTTAGGGTTAAGTGTAACACCTCCGAAATTAGAAAGTCAAAAGGAAAGGAAAGTTCTAATTTTTTGGCACTACAACAGGTTCTACGAGTCCTTTCTACGGACCGTAGGAAGTTATACGGGCCGTAGGAAGCGAGTCGTAGACTTGGAGATCAGTTTTTGGAGTTTCATGTTTCTGAAGTTTGACCTACGAATGAACAGGATGGGTCGTAGGATGTTTGGCGAGTCATAGATGGGTTCCGAAGAGCCTAGTGAAATTTTGGACTAAAAGTTGAGAACTACGGATGGGATCTATGGACCGTAAGAAAGTCGATGACTCGTAGAAAGGGCTCGTGGGAAGTAAGGTGAATTTGGGTTTCTAAAGTTGGTTCTACGGTTGATCAGTACTGATCGTAGGTCCAAACCATAAGACTGTCTTGCAGTTATTTCTTAAGGGTACTGGGATCTTTTCCTATGCATTTAATGCATATTCTGTGTCATTTTGACCCTAATTTTAAGCCCTATAAATACCCTTCTACCCCTAAAATTACCCCAACTCTCTCATTCACTCAAATCCCCAAATCACATCCACATTCATCTTCCCCAATTCTCTCTCAAGTCCAAGAAGAAAATTAGGGTTTCAAGCTTCAAGTTTCCTATTCATCCATTGCTTTTGGGATTTGATTCTCAAGGTATGTAGAATTTCATTAATGGGTTCTATTCACCCATTAAGACCCAAAGGTTTCTCAAATATCCAAGTTCAACTTCATCAATTTGATTAGGTTTTCATTCAGTTCTTCTTGGGTTCTAATTGTGTTGATTCAATTATTTGAATTTGATCTTATTATGATTATTTTGACTCAATTACATGATTTCCAATTGATTTCACATGAACTCATGCTTTATTCGTGATTTTGATTATGAACTCTTAAGGACATAAATTTATGAATCTATGAATGATGTTTTCATGAAAATATGCATGATTTATGAAAGTAATGTTTTATGATATAGGTTGCTTTAAGATTAACATCAATGAAATTGTGAAAGGTTTTCTCACATTAAGAAATTATGATTAGGTGAAAGGTTTTCTTGCACATGGTTTAAGGAGGTACTCAATGATGTTTTCAACTTTAACTAGTAACTTAATTGTGCTTTTCCATGTATGAGGATATGTATATATTTATTACTATTCCGTTGGGATTTTACTTAGCATCAAGATGATATTGAGATAGAGGCTCTCCCGTTAGTAGAGGTTGGGTCTGTACTAACAATCTTCTTGTCCCTAACTATGTGAACCCATATTATTGTCTTAAATGACATAGCTAGTGGATTCACCTAAGCTGGAAGTTTAAGTTCTTTGTCTTGGCAAGTAAGGACATTTTTTTTTGGTGTGGGAGCAAGACAACAAATTCCACGTTATAGCTCTCGTAGTTTATGTCGATTAACGGTAAATATCCCACAAAATAAAATAAGTTGTTCTTAATGGTTTTACGAAGCTTTCGATATGATTTTTAGATGCATTGACCATGTTCATGACTTATGATTCTTCTTTAAAGGTTTTATTATGATTTAGCGTGGTCATGTACATCATGTTTTCCTTTATGTCAGATCATGTTTCATGTTATTATACATATTCCTCATACTTAGTACATTCAATGTACTAATGCATACTTGTGCCTACATTGTCTAATTAATGTAGGGTCCGACAATCTTCCTCCTCCCACTCGTGGCTAGTGGATTGCTTTGTAGATGGAAGACTTAGTGAGTCCCCGTGTTTCGAGGACCATGTCACCTTTACTTTGCTTTCTTATGTTTTAGTTTTCCGATGTTGTATGTGGTGTATGGGTTACGTCCCAACCACTCTTGATGTATTAGATTGATTTGACGATACTATGATGTCACTTTCCCTTTTATGTCAAACTTTTTTATGATAGAGACTCTTTTATTAAATTATCGTATTTTCTATCATTCTGTGTTGTATGCAGTCAAGTGGCTTGTGTAGGACCTCTCGAGGTCTTATACGTCATGCACGTCTAGGGTGTACTTTGGGTCGTCACAAACTTGGAATTCAGAGCAAAAAGTTTTAGAAAAAGGTCCTAGGATGTCTGACAAACCGTGTCGAGTAAAGTCTTGTTCATAAGTGTGAAGCGCGCCACATTTATGAATAGGAGGCTACAAAAAGTTTAGAAAACTTCACTTCTTTCATTACTCTAAATTCGTTTCATAGAGTTTATCTCTACAAAGATCGTTCTCTTAAATTGTCTGATGCTTTTTAAGATATGGTCCCTCAAAAATCTTACGTGAGAAGGAATGAGAGTGATAATGTGGAGTCTGAGATTCCTCAAGTACCGCTTGATTCTTTGGCCAAGTGTAACATCTCGCTAATTGAAAGAATTAGAAAGAAGTTAAAAATTGGAAATAGTCATTTTTGGAAAGAATATAAAAATCTGAAAAATTGTTAAGTATGTTAAGTTGGGTTTTTGGACAACTTCAAGTGACCATAACTCCTAGATCGGGATGAGTTAGGTGTGTTCCCAGATATCGTAGGAAAGATCTTGGAATAATCTTTCCAACGCCGCCGAGTTTGCGCGATTCTGAGTTTGTATGAGTGAGATATTCCCATTTGAAGTTGGGCTGTTCAAATAAGGAAAGTCTAATCTAGATTTTTGAAGGGTAGTTTAGTCTTTTCCTTACCCAATTAATTAAATCCGTTTTTAGTAAATTACTTGGGGTCTAGGCTGGGTTAGTTCAGTTTACGCAATTAAGAAATACGCTAGGGCTTTGAGAGAAGAGAAAAGAGGAGAAAGGAGAAGACAAGCTCAAGATTCGTCAAGTTCTTGCGATTTTGGTTGTGGAATTCACCAAGGATTCAATCCTACAAGGTATGTGAGACTTTCATAGAATTGGGTTCGTTCACCCACGCGCCAATCATGTTTGTTACAGTGAAATTTGTTTCTAGAAAGTTGAAAGTGTAATGTTCTTGAATTATGTTCTTGAAGTTTGCTTTAGTTCTTAAGATTTGATGGGATTGTGGAGTTCTTGATGGAATCGTGTCGATTTAAGAGTTGTTTTGAGTTAGATTCTTGTGTAAATATACTGGGCATTTGAATCTATAGAGGGATTGAGAAAAATAATCGGATTTAGGCGAATTGGAGTGAGAAAACGAAGAAGGAAAAAGTCGAGCAGGTTTTGGCACGCAAGTCCGCGTCGCGGACTTGCTCCCCCAGTGTACAAAAATCACCTCCGTGTCACGGTTAGGACGCGGACTCCTCTGTTTCAAAATTTAATTTTGTGATCAAATATTTAAATACATCTCTGTGTCGCGGACTTGTATCCAGACAGTGATTTCTAGATCTCTCCTCATGTTTAACTATCTAAAAATACTCCTAAACATCATGAGATCGTTCCTATCACAAATCACAATCCTTGAATCCATAATTCAATTCAAGGAAAGTTAAGAGTCAAGTCAAGAAAAGTCAAGAGTCAAGTTAAGAGAAGTTTATAAAGTTTCAAAAAGTCTTTCACAAACGTTTTAACTTTGTTTTAAGACTAAAGTTTCATGTTAAGCAAAGAGTAAAGAGTTGAGTTCATTTCTCCAAAAGCTATAAGGGAGCTAAGTATTCCTAAGAGTTTAAAATGTTTTCACATTTGAATAAGAAAGGGAAACACTGATTTCCAAGAGAGATTTTAAGCTAAGTTTTGAGTAATTATCTCAAACCAAAGAAACAAGTTGTTTTAAAAACATATGAGCTAAGTATACTATTGGGAGTAGTATTGAGCACCGATATGGGGACGCGAGTTCACGATAACTCAAGTCTCCATAAACAATGTAAGCCATCATGGATAGTAAAGGTTCATACTTTTTAGATGAATCCTTAAGTGCTTTTTAGCATAGACTAGTGGATCCACTTAGTTAAGGCGTTCTATATGACGGCAAAGTATAGGAGAGTTCTGGCAGCGTGGGCAAGACAATGTATCACTACTTAGGTTCATAGTGGTGATTGTCGGTTAGAGAAACTCCCACAGAAACTATATTACTTTATTATATGAGTAAAGTTAAGTTTTTAATTGCATTTTCTTTAACGAACTAAGTTGTTTTCCACTGTTTTACAAGATTTTCATATATTGAATGTGTTTTTTCCCTTTATATTGAGTTGAGTTATTCATGAGTTGAGAAGAGCCAAGGTAAGCGTTTCTTTCAAATTCCTTTCAAGCTTATGTTATGTTTAGTATTCCAACTCGCATACTCGTACATTCAATGTACTGATGTCAGTTGGCCTGCATCGTCTTATGATGCAGGCCCAGTTAATTAGGATCAACATCCAGCGCCTCGTTGATCCAGTTGAGCACTCAGAGTCTGTTGGTGAGCCTCCTTACTTCCGGAGGGATCCTTTTTACATTGTTTTTTAGTTTTCAGTTGTTAGGATGATCGGGGGTCTTGTCCCGACATCCCTCTTTGTTTTAGAGGCTTCAAAGATGAGTAGATATAGTTCTTTAGTCTTTCCATTTTCAGTTGTATACGTTAAGACTTGAGTTGCCATTTTGGCCAAGCTTTATATCTTTTAAGTTATATTTTGAGACTATCTCTTATATTAAAGTCTTCCGCTGAGTAAGTAAGTCAGGCCAAGGGTTCGCTTGGGGTCAACAATGGTTCTTGAGTGTCAGTCCCGCCCATGGTGTAGGATCGGGGCGTGACACCGAGAAAGTGACTTATGCTGAATTTCAAGCCACTTTCCAAGTGTTGGATCAAGCTATGACAACCCAAGCTGTAGAGAGGCCATTGCTCCTATGAACCCAAATGTGGGTACGATGGCAACAAGGATAAGGGACTTCATTAGGATGAATCCTCCGGAGTTCCATGGTTCCAAGGTTGATGAGGATCTTCAAGAGTTCATTAATAAGGTGTACAAGATAGTAGGATTTGGCCGCTATCAAATCAATGGTGATGCTCAAGTTTGGTTCAATCAATAGAAGGAAGAGAGGACGGTTGAGGCATGTCCTCTTGATTGGGGAAATTCAAAGGAGTTTTCTTGATTGTTCCTTTCCTCTTGAAATAAGAGAAGCAAAAGCGCTCGAGTTTATTAATCTTTGTCAAGGCAATATGAGTGTGAAGGAGTATGCTTTGAAGTTTACTCAATTGTCTAAGTATGCTCCAACTATAGTTGATAATTCTAGGGCAATGTTGAGTAAGTTTATGTCGGGTGTGTCTGATATAGTGGTCAAGGAGTGTCGTACTTTTATGTTGATTAAAGATATGAATATCTCTCGTTTGATGATACATGTCAAACAAATTAAAGATGAATATATCAAGGAAAGGGCAAAGGAGTCCAAAAGGGAAAGGACCGGTGATGGTAACTTTTATCATTCTAGGTCCGGTGGACATGAGCATCCTCAATTCTGGCAAAAGTTTTCCGACCAAGGTTCTTCCAATGCTCCAATTCCTAAGTTCAACAAGAATAAGTTGTCTAACCCTAAGCCTCAAGGGGAAAATGATAATGGATATTCAATCCCCACTTGCATAAGGTATGGTAAGAAACATGATGGCAAATGTTTGACCGACACGAGCAGTTACTTTAATTGCGGGAAAAATGGTCACAAGATGAGAAAATGCACATTTCTTGCTACTAAGTAAAGGGCGTAGACAAGTTCAGCCTAGTGGTTCCGGTTTGGGTGCTCCGAAGTAAAATATATTCTATGCTCTTTAGACTCAACAAGATCTTGAGGATTCTCTGGATGTGGTGACATGTATGTTGAAAGTCTTTCATCTTGATGTTTATGTTTTACTTGATCTGGGTGCTACCTTATCGTGTGTTTCTCTGCGGCTATGAGATTTGATGTTGGTCCCAAAATCTTTTCTAATAATTTATGCGTCTCTACTCCTGTTGGTGATTCTATTGTTGCTAAGAGAGTTTATAGAAATTGTCCTATTTTCATTTTTCATAGAGTCATTCATGTTGATCTTGTAGATCTTGATATGTTAGATTGATGTTATTCTTTAGATGAATTAACTTCATACATCTTATTGTAGGACCCAAGTGGTCACATTCAAGGTTCCAAATGAACCTATCATGTCATGGGAAGGGTAAATTATGTTCTTAAGGGTTAGTTTATATCTTGCCTAAAGGTTCGGAAGATGATCCCTAAGGGTTGCATTTGTCATCCTATTCGGGTTAGAGTCATAGATTATAAAACCCCTACTCTCGAGTCAGTTCCGATTGTAAATGAATTTTTGGAAGCATTTCTCCATGATCTTCTTGGTATTCCTCCTAAAAAGGAAATAAACTTCGGTATTTACCTATTCCCACATACGCATCCTATTTTTATTCCTCTTTATCGTATGGCCCCGACAAAACTTAAGGAACTAAAGGATCAGTTGAAAAATTATTAGATAAGGGTTTTATTAGACCTAGTATCTCACCATGGGGTGATCCAGTGTTGTTCCTTCGAAAGAAGGATGATTCTCTCTGAATGTGCATTGACGATCGATAATTGAATAAGGCTACTCTTAAGAACAAGTATCATATTCCAAGAATTGATGATTTGTTTGATCAACTCCAATGAGAGATTTACTTCTTTAAGATTGACCTCCGGTTGTGTCACGCCCCGAGACTACCCCCTAGACGCGAACACGGGACCTAGGACCACAAGTGATCCCAAGCTAACCCTGTTGGCATGATCATGAGCATACTAAAGATAAATTGAATAATAGAAATTGTGCGGAAGCTATAATCATAAATAAATCTGAAGTGATGGGGAATACCCATATACTAAATCTGAAATGAATAAAAACTGATGAGTTTAATACAAAGAAAATATTAACTCAATATTAAGCTGAATCTAACTATGTCTGAAATAAGCCTCTAAACTGACTAGAAATGTTGGGACATGCCCCAACTAGATCTAGCAAAACTGAAACTAAAGACTAATAGCGATAAAGATAAACATGTCACTAGTCCTCGAAGAATGAGGACTCACCACTGATGTTGCTGAACTGAAGATCAGGAATTGATCTAACTGTGATCTGGATGCTGAGAACCTGAACCTACATCACGAGAAGATGTAGCACAGAGTATGCGTCAGTACTTGAAAGGTACTGAGCATGCAAGATAGAGTAACGCTGAAATAAACATACAACTCAACAAGCAATAAAGCAAGAGAATAATCTAAACATGATATAGATACTGAATACTGAACTAACTGAATGCATTGACCAAATTTATAACATGCTGAGACTGAATACTGACTGTACTGAAATGTGGCCAATGCAATAGATTCTGACTGAACTGTGGCAGCTACTAATAACCAACAATAAAACCACATGAGCTAAATGTGGAGTCTGATGTATACGCCTCATCGAGAGGACCCAATATACCCTGCCAGAGGTATAGAGGCATACTGGAGTGATCATTAAATTGATGTTGCCCACATAGGGGACTTACACCTACGTGGCTCGTAGTTCTAGGACTATATGAGTACGTTGAAACCCTAGTCCAACTCGGTATTATGCTACTCCCAATAGATTAAGTGATTAACACATTATGACTGAATTTCTGTAATACTGGATAGCTCAAAACTGAACATGCAAAACTGAGAATGCAACAATTAATCT
>JAJOOS010004669.1:0-26863 GCA_029582725.1 Solanum chiquidenum
ATTTCACCTAATGGTTGTGGTTTAACCTAAAGGGTTTGTAATTGCAAATACAAAGCTACCCATGTGTTTTTGGCTTGCCCGAGAGGGACGTCGCGAAACCAAGACCACTAGACTGATGGCCTAAGGAGTGGGTCGACATGAGGTTCAGCCCGAGAGAGTGAGCCCTAGTCCCATATCCTAACACTCAGCCCTAGAGAGTGAGTGGGGTAAGGCGCAGGCTGGTCTTCATGCGGCAAATGGGTGTCCGAGGGGAACGCATTTGAAACAGGGTAAGTTGCCCGAGAGGGAACTTATCTCCATTTGAAGCTTAGCCTAGTCACCATTATCTTACAAATTTCATTTCAAAGGCATGTACCCAACTTCTTATCTCAACTTGTATTGTGGTCATACCCCAATAATTCTTACCCATACTTGATTTTCTTGTTATTTTTGTCGTTTTTACTAATTGTGACAAACCCCCAAATCGATATTTGACACTTTTGTGTAACCCCTTTAATTTACTATGTTTTTACTAGTTAATGTTTTTAGCTACGACTAGTTAGAACTAAATTTTATTTTTCTATCAATTCTCAAAACCACTCCCTTGGGACACGACCCCAACCTTTAGTTGGGTTACTATATTATCGACGATCGTAGACACTCGTATTGTAGGTTAGTGTCGTTGGTCATGATAAGCATTACCCACAGACCATCAGTTCAGTAATTTTGGTTTTAAAACCTCTCTCTCGAGCAGGCCAAAAACACGAAGGTAGAGTTGCATTTGCAACTACAACCCTTTAAATTAAACCACACTTACTAATTGAAATCACTTCTGAACAACATTTGGACTATCAATTAGCAATACCCATAAGCTAAATCAACCCATAATCACACCCCAAGAATTGCGGTTTTAGCTAAACATCATAAAAAGATAGAAATCATTACCATATTGTGTTTCCATCAACTAGGTAAAATTAGTTTCGTCTTTACAAAGGTCCAAATGAAGAATCTGAAAGACCCACTTCCAATTTCTCAAAAATGGAAAACTTCAATTCTTCAAAGGGCGATCAAGAAGGACTTTTGGCGAGTCACCGAGTGCACTCGTTGAACTCAGGCTTCTCACCAAAAGTTACAAAACCCAAATCAAGATGAAACACGAAATTAAAGGCGATAAGGGGTGATTCGGCAAACTGTCGAGTGGTTCGGCGAGCTCAACCCAGCTCGCCAAACGACCCAATGTGCCTACTTTCAACCCAACTTCCCAAATTCAACTCCGCAGCCCCCAAAAATAAAATCAAAACATGCACTCCTCTAATTAAACTAAGGCCCATTACACCCATGCCCCTCGAATACTAAAATTTCTCCCGATTTGGCCAAATTTGGCCATTGAAGACCTATGCCCTTAGGAATGACGTCAACCAGTCCATCATTGAGTAAATTACGTTATTTGGCACAAATGCGGGTTACTTAGACTTCACCCAACTAGACCCAAAAACATGCAAGCACAACCCCACAATTTTAATGAATTTTAAGGCACAAAATCTCGGGAAATCAACATTAATGGCATTATAGGCACGATATCTAAATTAACAAAGGTGCACACATATACAATTATGATCATAGAGGCCCAGCACACTTCACTAAGATAAAATCACTTGCAAATGAATCAAAATAGCAATATAAGAATTTGGGATTTGGAAAACCAACCTTAGAAGCCGAATAGATACTTTGAAACGCTAGGCGGCAAAGAAAACCAACTCCGAACACAAACTTGATGACCAAAATGCGATTAAAACACAAAAATACAGAAAATATTGTGCGGGTGTGAGTTTGGGAAGTTCTAAAGTGAGGGAAAGCGAAAGAGTTTGAAAGTTTAAACCTTTGGCCTTTAAAAACCGTCCAATTCTCGCCCATTCGGCGACATAAGTTTTGCTAAATGACCCACTCAGCGACACGTCGAGTAGGCACTTACCTCACCGAGTTTTACAGAACCTCTAGTTAATGTGGGGCTCCAAATGGCGGACTAAATCTAGATCACCGACCTGGTCGGCAATTCACCAATTTACTCATGGGATTGCCGAATTTCACAGACTCTAATTTCAAATTGTCATGAGTCCAATGGCGGTCCAAGTCGGGTGTGCCGACATCTTCAACGAATCGCTGACTGGAATATTAGCTCATCAATCTGCACTTTTCAAACACATTCCACACTTTGACCTGCACAATCAACACACCATTATTTCTAAAACAAAAATAAAGTGATAAATCTTTGGGTTGCCTCCCAAAAGCACCTTAGTTAACGTCGTGGCACGACGCAAGTCACCACTTAAGTTCCATTAGTGAGGTTTGTCTCATTTTCATAAGGTAACCCTCTTCTGGTTCTGGGTCGACATAAGACAGCACTTGGTCCATTAGGGACTCTAGTAGTTGAGTGAACATGGAATGAGAGGTTGTCAACTGATTTAGCATCAAGACATTCTCTCTTATCTCCTCCAACACTATGTCATGCTCTTCTACTCTATGTAGAATGAGTAAGAGGACCTCTTCAATATGCCCACCCTCTTGCTTCTTCATCTTTCGACTCTCGTGAGGGGGGATGTACATGTCCTTCTTTTTGGACACTACTTCCAATTCCATGACTTTCTTGGCCAAGACATCCAGGTGAGTCAACAATGTGGCCAATTCTTGGTTTTTTTCTTTCTCCTTGTTGGTCTTGGTCATGTGATCAAGGAGTTGGGTTGCTTTAACATAAGGTAGCTGGATGAGACCACCTAGAGAGATTTGGTCCGCCAGTATTCTATTTTCGTGGCCAAGACCCCAGTAGAAGCATTCCAGAAGCATCTTATCAGGAATTCCATGAGTTGGGCACTGCTGCAATAGGGCCTTGAATCTCAGCCACAACTCATAAATGGCCTCACCCTCCAATCGCTTGAAATTCAGGATGTTATCCCTAAGAATCATCAATCTCAAAGGAGGGTGGTTCATTGGGTCACTGTTGCTACCAGATATGCTCAAATTCACTGCTCAAAACACCAACACACAAACCGAAACTAAAAATAAGTATTCAACTATAATTAACAGGAACAAAAATTCAACTTAACTAAAAAGTCTCAAACAACACCACTCCCCGGCAGCGGCTCCATTTTGATTGAATAACGCTATCAAAGCCAATTCATCTAATTCTAAGCATCAACGATTGTTAATCAGTATAATAACCTAACTAAATGAGTTGGGGTTGAATCCCATAGGGAGTGGTACGTGTTTGAGAATCAATAGGCAAGTACGATTATGCTCAAGTCAATCACAGGAATAGACATTATCGAATAAAAACATAATTCAAATTTACAGGTGACACGAATGTCAAATAACATGGGGATTTTGGTTTTAACTATCAGCAACAACAACAGCAAATAACACGAATTAACAAGTAATGAGACTGGTTCTTGGGATGTGATTTGATTATAGGCTAATATAGACAAATGGATAATTGCAACTGTTAGTAAATAGTTGTAACTCAGTGAATAAGCTATACTTTAGTGGGGATAAACTTTCTCTCAAACAATTTACCTTGAATCAAGTTGGTTTCTCTCGAACACCAACAAGCAGCAAATAAGAAAAGCCTATGCTTTAGTTCATTCACTCTCTCGAGCTGAATGTGTGCAAAAGGATCTAGGATTCACTCTCTCGAGATCAACCCATGACAACCCAATACCCACAGACCATCAATTCAATAATCTTTGTTTTAAAACCTCTCTCTTGAGCAAGCCAAAAACATGAAGGTAGAGTTGCATTTGCAACTACAACACTGTAAATTAAACAACAATTACTGATTGAAATCACTTCTAAACAACATTTAGACTATCAATTAGCAATACCCATAAGCCAAATCAACCCATAATCACACCCCAAGAATTGGGGTTTCAGCTAGACATCATAAAAAGATAGAAATCGTTACCAAATTGTGTTTCCATCAACTGGGTAAGATTAATTTCGTCTTTACAAAGGTCCAAATTAAAGAATCTGAAAGACCTACTTCCAATTTCTCAAAAATGGAAAACTTCAATTCTTCAAAGCTAAAGAAAAGTTGTCTCAATGCTCTCAGTTCAAACTCCAAAATTGTAAATTATGAAAACTGAATAAATAGATTCATAATATAGCTAGGTATAATGTTTGAAAACGTATTTATAGTCGCCAAAAATATGTTGTAAAAGACCATTCGGCACAGGTAGTCGGGATCACCGATCAGCTCGGCGATCTGCCCTTTGATCAGTTCCATTGCCTTTGATTTGGCCTTCAGTATCCTCATGTTCTTTAACTTTGGATGATCCAACATTGCATCGCGGAACCATTCGGTGACACGCTGCCTGCTCCTTTCTCTCGCCGACTTGATTTTCTTCTTCAGGACTTGGTACACTGGAACTTTAGGCAAGATAATAGCCATTCGGTGACTCACCCAATGGATTAGGCGATCAACAAGCCTTTTTGTCTTCGTTCTTTCAGCTGCCTTGTTCCTTTTTTCTCATTAGTGTCCATTCTTTGTTCCTCAATCGAAATACCTAGAAATCAAGGATTTTACATCAGTTATTGTCACAAAATAAGCATTTTAGAATACTAAATCTATCCAAATAAAGCAATAAATGAGTCCACATCGTAGACTCATCACTCACTCACAAATGTGGTGTGCTACACACAATGAACAAGACTCTACTAAACGTGGCTTATAAGACATAATCCTAGAATCATTCTAAACCTTTTGCTCTGATTACCAAGTTTGTCACGACCCAAGGGTACGCCCTAGATGTAACATGGCACATCGAATCCCAAAAGAGACCCAAGTAAGCCACTTAGATTATCATCATCACATAAGTATAGAATAATAAAGAATAAAACACAAGTCTTTAAGGAAAATTTCATAAAAATAAAGCAAAAATCTAGACATAGTCTTAATAAGCCATCTACTACAATCGGAGTATCAAAATACTAGGGTCATAGCCCTTACAATAGAGAATATGAATATGTCTAGTACAACTAAAGAAATGAAACAACAATAAATCTCTTGTCCTCGGATCCATAAGGACATACCACAAGCTTGAAGAGTGGTCAACCCAACCTTGAACTAGAAGGAATCGCCTTAGACGTCGGAACCTATACTTAATAGAGAAGTATAGAAGAAATATGGGTTAGTATAAAAATTGAACCAAGTATGGCAGCTATGCATGAAAACCATTTAAAATGCTAAAAAGGGACAATTTAGTTGAAAACTATGCATTTGATCAAGTTTATGAACTATCATAAAAATAAGTGCAAAAGCATAAAATACAAGCATATTCAACATATTGATCATCTCAACATAAAGGAAATAAACCATAAGAACCTTCAAAGAAACCTTGTGCAATGTATGGATAAGGTCCCATACCCCTATCCACACTAAGGAAAACTCCTTAAGTGATTATAGTTCATAACTCCAACTCTACTTCATTATTTCATAGTGGGTTTAGCTTTAACCGACATAGACCTTGCGAGCATAATCATGGAATCTGGTGTCTACCCCACACCGAAAAGGGGTTATCCTACTTGCCTAAGGTAGAACTAAAACTCTTAGCTTATATGGATCCACTAGCCAAAGACCTGTGTGGGCACATATTTTATGGGATACAAGGATTGCTTCTAGAAACCCACCCACTACTAACGGAGGAGCTTCCATCCCATGAGGCTTCTTCTAGAAACCCGCCCTCTACTAATGGAGGAGCTTCCAACTCATTGTCAATATCCACTCAGTACTAAGCATGACTCCCATTGAGTTTACATTAATTCTTGACTTAACTTTATAATTTAGGAAGAATGTCTTGACACTCTATCCCACAACTCATTCTCAAGCTCCTAGGTTCATTAGTGGAGACTAGTCTTCAACCCTTGGAACCACTACATATGACAAACCTTTCACATTATAAGCTATTCATAACTAATTGTGTTTATGAGGATAATCATACCATGAACTCAACAATTATATTATAATATAATTACTTTCCTCTCAAAGTAACCCAATTGGATACACACAAGTCTCATACATATAGTCAATTCTCATGTTTGCCCCTCAAGGCTACATATCACACTCAACCAATCAATCTAGGATTACTACATTAAATATATATGGTGACATGATTTAATAAGCTAAACTACATTAAGAAAAATCTCATAATTTCTACAATTCACCCAATTCAAAAGTCACAAACTAGGGTTATGGGGAAATTATGGATTCATGGGTGATTCTCTCATAAAAACCTCAATAATCAACAATTCAATTATAATATACATTAACTAAATCAATTAAAACTTTTGAGGAAGAATCCACGGCCTAGAATAGAAACCCTAGGTTTTTAAGACTTTATCTACCTTTGAAATAGAGAAGTTTAGGACTTCATGGATGGAAATTTAACCATGAATCAAAACCAGCATACCTCACTTGAAGAATCTCCATGAAAATGGTTGAAAAAGGTGAGTTCTTGAGCCCTAATCCTTAGCTTCTTCTTCTTCAATAGGGGTTCTAAACAGAGAATTTGTTAGAGAGGGTTGAGTTAGTTATTACTTGGGTAGTTGATATTATGAGGTTTATGGGTTATTTAATGGCTTAAAAATCATTTTATAGGTATATATAATCAACTAAAAATGACCTAACTTAATAATAACGAACCTAGGAATTTACCCCTTTACCCCCCCCCCCCCCGGCTTGATCTAGATTCACCAGATTGCAAGCATGACCTTCACCTAGGACCTACAGTCCGTAGGTTGGCCTACTGGTCATCCTACATGTCCGTAGATCATGACATGTAGCTTGGTCTGAAGCCTACTTTTGGGGGCATAACCCACGACCTCCAATTACGGGGCGTAGGTGGACCTACGGGGCGTAGGTGCCCTCCTGGGTCACTGCCCAGGTGACTTTTCCAGGCCTTTTCCTCAAGGAACCATGGTTGGTCCTTGGGGTTTCGGCATTGACTTTTCAACATGGACACAAGAAATTTAAGGCACGGGGATGTATTTTCTAAGCTTTAACCCTGATGTCAAGCTTTACTTAGCTTACTAGGTTCATGTTAAATAGTAGTTTAGTTTACTAATTTCCGGAATGTTACAGGGCTAGGCCCAATTTCATTCTATTGTATTAGATGGCTATGATAAGTCGAGTGTATTAGACTTCCGCCAATCCAAGCTAAGTCATTATCCATGGAAAGATATCAGTCAATAACCAATCCAAGCTAGATTTCATTAGGATAGCTCTTAATCTTTGATTCAATAGGTGAGAAGACCTTTCAACCTTAGAACCCTTATTATGTGAGAAAACCTTTCACATCATGATGTCATGTGTTTATGAGAAATCCTTTCAACAACACAACAACAACATCATCATTGATATTTTACTCTCAAAGCATCCTTAAAACATTTGCATTGATTTCATAACAACATGTATAATTCCATAATTTACCTTTCAAGGTCCAAAGCCCACTTTAAATCATCAACATTTAGAAAACATGGGTTAGATATGGATTTCATCATAATTTCATGTAATTCTATCAATACATGCTTAATTTCATAAAACTCTTGCTTTATAATCAAAACCTCCCATCATATGACCATAACTTGGAAAACATGGGAATTACATGGGTTTATAGGGGAATCATCATGAAATCATAGTATTTCATCAATTCATGCATAAGAGATCATAATTCAGTCATTTAAATCAAAAATCAAGAGAACCCGTGGCAATTAAATAAAATCCTAACTCAATTGGGGATTTCTAACATTAAAAATAACATAATTTTGGAACTCCATTAATGGATGGAATCCATGGATGAAAACTATCATACCTCAAAGCCAATTGCTTATCTTCAATGGAGAAATTGAGAATTGACTTGAAACCTTATCAAGAAGCATCAACGTTCGTATATCTAACAAACGGCAACAACAACTAAACGTCAACAATTCTTCACGGCGTCTACCATTTTTCAATTCACGGAACCAACAACACAACACTCCAAAAAGCAGTGGAAAATGGAAATACACAGCGTCAAAGACACATATAGAATTTCACAGCCCTACCTCGTCTTCCTCGCCAACCAGTACAAATTTCATACGTTATTTCAACTCCAATAACCTGGTCCTCGTCCTTTGTACGCAAATCAGCCAGGTGGAGCAATCTCCTCACTCTTTCATCCTTTGCCCCTCAAACTCGGACGGCTGGGTCATCAATGCGTTGGACGTTTATTGAGAATTGGAGGTATATCCATTTGTAATCAAATATATTGTTGTCCTGGAGATTGAGTTTTTGAAATTCGAATTGTCCACCTGAAAATCTTAACCAGTTTGCATCAGGATCCCCCCCCCCCAATTTCCATCCCTATTTCTCTCTATAAAAGCCTTTTTCTTCTTCATTGGTAAGGGTTGAAAAAAAGATTAGAGGCACAAATTGCTAACGAAGGTTTAGGAACTGAAAATTTCATTAATACATAGTTGAATATAGAGAGAAAACATAGTGGTTACACATTAAATAGACACACAAAAATAGAGAGTCGAAATTGTGCAGAAAGTCAGTCTTCCTAAACCATATAAATTTAGAGTCTAGCTTTAAGTTTCTTTCTAATCTTTTGCTCGCTAGAGCTCATTGGCGTCGATTCATAGTGGTGGAAGCTTCTTCGTGCTTAGATCATCTTCCCAGTTTGCTTCTCAGAGAAAGGTAATACCTCTTCCCTCATTTATGTTTTATTCAGATTCAAAGTGTTATGTGATGATCTTGTATCAATTGGTTTCCTTGGATTCGTTCTAGTTTCTATTTCGACTTCAACATTTTGGTTGGATGTCTGTTTGGTTTGAATATGAGTCTTCTGATTTATTTCCTTCGTTACTTGGACTTCTAACTAATCATAATTTCATTCGTTTTTCTCCTGAACTAAGTGTATGGATGGGGATGTAATTGTTTAAGATTATCTTTTTATGTATTTATCGCTTATCTTCTCAAATATATTTCACTTGAGTGTTGTTGGACTACCTTGTTTATATTTGTGACTTTTTTCTATCGAGTATCAATCTCGTATGTTAGTTTTTGTTAAATTTTGATATATTCTCAGTTTCTCTTTTCTAGAATTTAATCATGTTAGTTTGTTAAATCTCAAAAATTACTACTTCGTCTATTTCTTTTGAGATTATATATCCTCTGATTGCTTTTTATGGTATTTGACATCGAGTGGCTTGAACATTTGAGAAAAATCTGAACTCCTTGGTTACTGGGAGATAATTATTTCTAAATTTCTAGAATAGCTTCTTGAATGTTCGATTTCATCTTTCAAAAAGGGCTAATGTATGGGTTGTTTAGCTTGATTCCTTCGCTATTTTAAGAGTTACAAAAATTAGTCCCATATTTAACAAATGTGTGTTATCTTCTCCTATGATACTAATGCATCTTCGTGTGTTGTAGTCCTGGAGTTTGGATCTATTTTTAAAGGGATGGTTTAAATCTCAAAAATTGCTACTTCTTCTATTTCTTTTGAGATTATATGTCCTCTGATTGCTTTTTATGGTATTTGACATCGAGTGGTTTGAATATTTGAGAAAAATCTGAACTCCTTAGTTACCGGGAGATAATTATTTCTGAATTTCTAGAATAGCTTCTTGAATGTTCGATTTCATCTTTCAAAAAGGGCTAATACATGGGTTGTTTAGCTGAATTCCTTCGCTATTTTAAAAGTTACAAAAATCAGTGCCATCTTTAACAAATGTGTGTTATCTTCTCTTATGATACTGATGCATCTTCGTGTGTTGTAGTCCTGGAGTTTGGATCTATTTTTTAAAGGGACGATTTAGATTTTGCATCAACTTTTTGATTTTGTCTAGTAATAGCAATATCTAATCATATGGCTGGTTTTCTTAATTCCAGAATCCCGTGGTGTTTGGCTTTAGGTGAATGCAACCATGTTTATAGGTAGATGTGATATGATATAGTTGAAATGGTATTCGATAATTTAAGCTTAGTCATTGTTAAAATCCCAGTGAATGTCTGTTTGGAATTGCATCTCTCGTGTTAAGTATTAATTACCTCTTTGCTTGGTTTTCTTGTTACTGTTAAGTTTAGATGTTTGTTTGTTGATTCTTTTTATTGTTAAATATTAATTGCTTGCTTATTGACATACAATAGCTCTTCTTCTTAAAAGTCATCTCTCAATTTGGTCTAACATTGGCTCTTGGTGACATTTAGGTCTCGAGATACAGTTTATTTTATTTTAGATAGGTTATGTTTCTTTTGTTTCTTTATCTCAAGTATTAGTTATATCGCTTTCATTTTTTCTATGAATCCCTTTCGAGTTCATTAGGTACTTCTTTTCCTTGCATTCTCGAGTTGAGCCATAGAGGCTCAAATATTTCTGTCATTGTGTCAGTCCTCAATCACCAGCGATGAAGTCGATATACAGGCGTTCGGGAGTCCAAAAACAGGACGCATATATGTTGTATATACTAAATTCACAGGTCTCGGAGCTGAAATATCAGAATATTCAAGGATATACAATAAGTGTATACGTTGTATATAGTGGCCTAAATGGGCCAAAAGCCCTCCTAAATATGCAGCGTTGTATTGTGTTGTAATTGGGCCAAAGACCCATCTCCTATTTAACTATTATCTTGTTAGTTTGTAGGACAGGTCGAAATTAGGCCAAAAGCCCAAAGAAAAAATTAAACATATGTTTGCCTAGGACAGGTACAAATCTGCTAAAGGTCCAAAAGCAGAAATTAGGACAAAGTACTGGCACAGGCGGACAGAACCAGACTTGGGTCCAAATCTTTTCTTCTTTCTTTCATTTTTATTTAATTATTACTTATTTACTCACTTTTATGATTTTTTTCCCAAATTAATTCCCTAAACGATAGTCATTTTAAGTTAATTACTTATATTTTTCTAAAGATTAAATAAGTAAACTTATTTTCCTACTTAAATTACTTTGAAATTGTTTACTTAGTATTATTTTAGCTAATATTTTCCTTTCCCCCTAAAAATGATTTTTAGCCTTAACAGTTTGCTTATTTTCGTAACTAGTCAAGCATGCTTATATATTTTTTTAAGTTATTTAGCCAAATATTTTAATTATCGGATAAGCGCAAGTTAGCAGACGTTTTAGGTGATTTAATATGAACCCTGAATCCCTTTATAAGATTTGTAATTGATTTCTGTTTTGATGTTTTGAAAATTAGTTTTCTTAATTTTCCTTAAAAAATTAAGTGGCGACTCTAATAAACCCTTAACCAATTTTCTTTTAAAAAAAACACGTACCCAAAAGGAATAGAAAGACAACCAACAAACGTAAGACAAATGTGCAAACCAGTAACTTTTCTTAGTCGATGAAACCAATAAATCCTCACATTAATGATTATACCCAGAACATTCCTATCCCAAACACATAAATGCTTCCAAAAAAACAAATTCCAAAAATGGAAACTGATGCTTTTATCCAAATGCACACCAAAATTACAGATTCCAAATCTGGGGAAAAAACCAAGGCCACATCACCAAACAATAATAATTCCAGCCACATCAAAAACTTGGTAACCAAGTTTAGTTTGAACGATCTCAATACATCCAATATGGAGATTTCGCACGCACCTACCCCTAAAAGATTTGAAATAGCCACTACAAATAAACCAAACATGACACATCCCCTACCTAATATAAATAAATCTACAATCAAAATAAAAGAAATATCTCAATCAAATCCCATACATTCGGGAGATAGCCTCACCTCTCACCAGGATAGCATCACCTTTCACCGGGAATTACTCCCAGCCATACCTGACAAACTACACAAAACAATTCCAGTTGAATTAGAACTAGAACATAGGGACAGTGAACCACCAGATACTAACATTACCTCAATGGGGGATCTATCTCTAAATGATAGCCTCATCTCTAAATCAACTCAAAAGACTACCAATCAAACATGTATATCAAATGGCAAGGAGGTACTACACAATCTCCTAGTACAACCTATTGTGGACAATAAAAATCTTAAACCAAAAAATAATATCACTATAAATCTTACCTCTAACCAAGACATAACAACCACCTTTCACAAACAAAAATCACTGAACTGCCGCAATACAACAACTCACATTCCCGCAACCATCAACAACACATTATGCATAAACAAAGCAAAATACTTTCAAATACGAGCAACCAGCATGACATAACCCACCAACTGATAAGGAACCCAACCTACCAAAACCCTCTGCCTCAAACGTTCCTGAATCACTATCCTCTGACTTACTCATACGACCCTCATCAATTCCCCTAGATGGCTGAGGTTCCACCTTACGTCCCACGCCATCCATCTTTCCAACACCTGATCAATCCTCTGACCCCCTTTGACCTAAACTACCAAACCCAGAACCCCCACCTCCTATTGACCTATCCACATGTTGTCCAGGCCCCGACCTATGCGAATTTTGAGGAGATGGCCAAAATACCTCCGTCTCAAAACAATCTTACTTCATTACCTCTTCTGATAGAGGAATGATTGGCGGGGAGACTCATAAGACTAGCTGCAACACAACTAGAACTGACGACATTAGAATTCTACCACATTCTCCACCTCCCATCGTCTCTCTCCAACTTGAGTATGCACATTTCTCGCTTATACAGCAATCGAAAAAATTCATGCACTCGTCACTACAACCGATCATAGACATTCAAAACTTTTTTCAACCCAACAAGGACTCTAGACTATGAGGAGGATGAAAGCATGAAAGATCAAGTCGCCCCACAAGTCCATATGAGAGAATCGCCAGCCCTTATTCCCCATAGTATGTATCCAGCCCTAGGATAAGGGGAAAAAACACCCTAGAACCACTCATACAACCTCTCCTCTTGAAGAACCCTTTAACATTAGAAATGCCCCAAAATACCAATAAGAAATTCCTAATTAGAGTCCCAAAGGAAATACCCAAAACATCATTGAACATAAGCTACTATAATACCCTTACAACTCCAAAATATGTAGTGTTAACCATTCCCACGAAGTGTCCCAAGCATGGCCTGTTAGCGGAAGAAGAATCCAAGAACGTATCAACAGTGAATCTGGAGATGTTACTAACTCCAGGAGGGTACTCAAGCCAACAAGAAGAAATATCAATGAAGATCCTAATGCGGAACTATGAAGGATCTCACATTGCCAACTTCATGAACAATGAGTGAGTCGCTAATGGAATGGAACAGTCCCTTGGTATTAGCACTTACTGAAACAAGAATAGAGGATCATGATAAACTACTACAAGCTCTGGACTTCACTAATGTCATTCAGGTCCCTGCTACAGAATATTCAGGTGGCATCACACTTTTATAGAAAAGCTCAGAGATCACAGTTGAACCATATGTCCTCAAAGAGCATGAAATACACGCAACTATTATGGTAAGTACAACTACCCATTAATGGTTCTTTTCTGTAATATATGCCAAGAATTTTTATAGATATAGGAAAATTCATTGGAATAGCTTGAGAAATGTAGCCACTACTATAAAAGGCCCTTTGCTAGTTTGTGGGGTCCTCAACGAAATCACAATCTCATTAGAGATATTAGGAGGAAGACCTATAAATAATAAAAAATGCTTGAACTTTATAGACTTCCTAGAAGATATGATTATGATCGATCTTGGCTTCACATGCCAAAAATACACATAGACAAATAAGCATAAGAACAGCAAAACTCTAATCATGGAAAGACTGAATCGCTTTCTTGGAAATCAGGAATGGATAAACCTATACCATGACTCAAACGTTCACCACCTACCTAGGACACATTCTGATGATTATCCGTTACTTCTAAAAATTAATAAATGTTATCCTAAACCAAACAAAATCTTTAGACTAGAAACTATGTGGATGAGACACCTTGATTTCCCAAACATAGTAAAAAATCTTGGAACCATAGCTTAGATTACAATACTGTTGTCGAGAACTTCATCAATACAACAAATAATTGGAATAAGGAAACCTTTGGAAATATATTCAAACAAAAAAAATAAAATCCTTAAAATATTAAAAGGTCTCCAACAAAGGGACCCAAATTAATCATAAAGATCTTTTTCACTATGAGCTAGAAAACACCCTTATTAACGATTTTAACGAAGTTCTTATTTGAGAAGAGGAATTTTGGAAACTTAAATCAAGAGTTCAATGGCTTAATAAGGGTGATGCAAATACAAAATGTTTTCATGACTCCACCATCAACAAAAGACATAGAAACGGGATATTATACCTTAATGATTCGGTGGAAATTGGACTTTTGATCTTGTGACTATTAGTGAAATAATTCTCTCCCACTACCAGAAGATCTACTCAACGGATCTAAAGCAAAGTCTCATAATCAGCCCTCCTCCATGTCTCAATGCATTATCTTCGGAGGATAAAACTATCATAGAAAGACCGCTACTTATAGAAGAAATTAAAAATGTTATATTTTCTCTCCAACCTCTGAAAGCCCTTGGTGCGAATGGTCTACATCTAACCTTTTTCCAAAAAAAATTAGGACACCGAGGAAACTGTAGTAGCCACCTGTATGAAAGCATTCAATACTTGCAAAATTCCTCCAAAACTAAACAAAACCTTCATATGTCTAATAACAAAAACTAACAATCCCGAACAAATCACCCACTATAGACTCATTAGTCTTTGTAACACAATCTACAAGACCATTACCAAAATCATAGTGAATAGAATTAGACCTTATCTAGACAAAATCATCAGTCTGTGATTTCATGTATCAGGACACTTCTTTCAATACTAAGTGCCAACGATCGTTAGTTAGTAATATAACCCAACTATGTGAGTTGGGGTCGAATCCCGCAGGGAGTGGTGTGTGCTTAAGATTCAAGAGCCAATTACAAATATGTTCAGTCAATGTTAGGTAAAAACATTTAAGAGTAAAAACATAGCTCAAGTTAAGGGTTGACACAAGTGTCAAATATGGGGGAGGGGTTTGATTGTAGGTACCAACTACAACAGCAACAAATAATAGTAAGGAACAAGTAAGGAGACGGGTTGTTGGGATGTGATCAGATTATAGGATAAGGTAGTCAAATGGGTAATTGCAACTGATAGTTAATAGTTGTAAATCAGTGACTAAGCTAGACTTTAGTGAGGAAACACTTTTTCTCGAACAATTTACCCCGAATCAAATTGGTTTCTCTTGAACACCAATAAGCAGCAATTAAGAACAGCCTCTGCTTTAGTCCATTCACTCTCACGAGCTGAATGTGTGGAAAGGGATTTATGATTCACTCTCTTGAGCTGAACCCATGACAATCCAATACCCACAGACCATCAAATTAGAAATCTTGGTTTTAAAACCTCTCTCTCAAGCAAGCCAAACACACGAAGTTAGAGTTAAATTTCTAACTACAACCCTTTAAATTAGACCACAATTACTGATTGAAATCACTTCTAAATAGCATTTAAACTATCAATGAACAATACCCAGCAACTAAATCAACCCATAATCACACCCCAAGAATTGGAATTTTAGCTAGATATCATAAAAAGATAGATATCGTTACCGAATTGTATTTCCATCAACTGGGTAAGATTAATTTCATCTTTACAAAGGTCAAGGTTGAAGAATCTCAAAAATCCACTTTCAATTTCTCAAAAATGGAAATCTTCAAATCTTCAAATCTAAGGAAAATATTGTCTAAATACTCTCAGTTCTAAGTTCCAAACTTCAAAACTGATAATTATGAGTCTATAATGAAAACTAGATACTAAACTAAGAATTTAAAAATGTATTTATAGTAGCCAAAAAAATGTGTTGCGAAGGACCATTCGGTGCAATAAGTCGGGATCGCCGATCTACTCGGCGATCCGCCCTATGGTCAATTCCATCACATTTTTGCTTTGGCCTTCAGCATTTTCAAGTTCTATAACTTTACACGATCTAGTACTGCATCGCGGAACCGTTCGATGACTCATCGACTGCTCCTTTCTATCGCCAACTTGATTTTCTCCTTCAAGGCTTGGCACACTAGAACTTTAGGCGAGATCATGGCCATTCGATGAATCGCCCAATGGGTTAGGTGATCATCTGGCCTTCTTTTCTTCGTTCTTTCAGCTGCCTTGTTCCATTTTGCTCATTAGTATCCATGCTTTGTTCCTCAATCCAAATACCTGAAAAATCAAGGATTCACATTAGTTATTGGCACAAAATATGCATTTGAGGACACTAAATCTATTCAAATAAAGCCCTATATGAGGCCAAATTGTGGACTCATCAACACCCCCAACTTAAACTTTTGTTTGTCCTCAAGTAAAACTCAAGTTTAGAAGCTCAAAAGGGATGTCTCAAATAGTGCTACACAAGACTCAATCATGAATGCACACAAAAAGACTCAACTTACTTGTCACACCCCTTATTTTCCCTCAAAATTAAATGGTGATTTTGAAGAAAGAGTTTTTCCAATTAAAGTGACATTTTGAAAAGAGATTATTTTGTTATTTAGAGTCGCCACTTGAAATTGAGTTTTGGTTTTCCAAGCCACCTTATTAAGTCCCTAATCAAAAGTTGACTCTATTTTTATTGATCTGCGAACTAGAAATTCGGGTAAGGAATTTTGTTGACTGAGGGGAAGGTGTTAGGCACCCCTCGAGTCCCGTGGTTCTAACACGGTCGCTTTATTGATTATATATATGACTTAAATTAAAATTTGATATTATATTATTAGCTTAATAATAAAAATGTTATTTCCCCTCATTCTCTGATTTATTTTAAACCTATTTAAAGTTGTCTTATTTATTTTAAATCTATTTAAAATTGTCTTATTTTTTCGGTGTGTGTCCATTAATTTGAAACTTGAAACATTCGTGTTTTATTTTTCCTTTTTGTTTTTTTTTTACTTTCTGCTAGTATTTGTATTATTTTATTTTTAAAATGTTATTATGGGTAGAGTATATATTGGTATCTAGTTGCTAGGAATTAGAATTAGTGTGGGAAATAGATTGTTAGAATTCAAGTTAATTTAGGAGTGTATTGTTTTTTAGATTTAAAATAGGAATTAAAATTTTATGTTTAGGATTTTTTTTTAGCTACACGTTTTTCTTCTTTATAATTTTTTTTTTATTTTAACGTTTTGTTGCTTTTCTTCTTTTGTTTTTAAATTTTATTTTTTAATCATTTTTCTTTTGTCTTACGTTTTGTTTCCCTTTCTTATCTTTTCTTATTTCTATTTATTTTTTCATATGTATTTTTCGCTAACATTCTATTCGTTTATTTATTTTTTTGTTCTTCTTACTTTTGGTTTAAAATTTTTTGTTTCTGTTACGCTCTATTTTTTTTATTATTCTTTTTTGTTCGCATTTGTTCTGTTTTTTTTTTCTTATGCTTTCTCATTTTAAAAAAAAAAATAGTTTTCCTAATTATTCATTATTTATTTTTTACCATAAATCTCTAAATAATATTTATATATCCTCTTAATTATATACCTTAATAATTCGAATTAAAGCGATAATCATCTTAATGCTTATTCTAAAGGTAAACTATTTTTTATCAAAATAATATATAAAAAAAAAACTAAAACACATTCCACATAGGTTTTCTAAATCACTAATCAATTAAACTTCAGTTTATATCCTAATCTAACAAGTCTACGAATAATTTCAACAAAAAATTCTTAAGTGAAAACTAAGCTCCAAGAAACATTAACTATTCAAAATTAAATATCACGAAACCAATTTCAATATTAATTGTATCTAAAGAGCATAAAACAATAAAAAAAAAAACGTATGGTACATCTTTTATTTTTATATTTATATTAATTTTTAAGCAAGAAACGTCTTCGATTTCATTTTCCTAAGCATTCGTAAATTCTCAAAAATAATCACAACATGCATCACAGATTGATATTACATAATAATAACATGCGATTCAAAGAACATCATATTATTGGAATCGAGTTTTCGTACAAGTATTCTATTTAAATCATGCGAGAATTTAGAGTTACCTCGCCGCGAAAATTGATACCACAAAAACAACTTCTACGATCTACTGATTTCCAAAGTTAATAGCTAATATTAACTTTAAAGAGCCATGAATCCAAAATCTTGAGTGAAACCTCGAACGCTGACTTAATTCTCAAAATAAAACTCATTTTTGTTATCTTTTTCGCTCTGTGTTTTTTTCTCTCCCGTTTCTTCTGTGTAGCTCTCTCTCTCTCTTTTTGTTTTCTAAGCGTGTATTTTTATAATAATTTTGGGTGTGAGTCTGGTGCTAATTAAAAGGAACGTGATGGAGTGGGAATAGGATTTAATTTAAAATTTAGTTGAGAATTTTAGGGTTGAGATAAAGGAAGAAAAATAAAATAAATGAATAAGTAATAATAATAAAGCAAACAAAAAAAAAGTGTAAAACGTGTGGGGAATGAAGGAAGAGAAAAAAAAATCATGCAAAGAGAAAAAAAAACTTAATGGGGGAGGATTTTTAGGAAAAAATAGTTAGGGAAGTTTGAAGGTAATTAAGATAAAGGGTAAGGTAATTTGAAATTTTTAGGACTCTTCTTTTTATCTTTTTTTTTTCCTATCTACTTTTTCATAATATATACGATTATTATTATTTTTAGACTAGTTAAAAGTTGAAAGATTAAAACAAATACATTAAATTCACAAGCTTTCTTTATTAAACTTTAAACATAAAGTGAGCTTATAATTTGTTGTAATTTTCAGATATTTATTTTATTTTATTTTAAATATAACCCTACAGAAATAATAATATTTAAGCAAGTAAATTGGTGTAAAATCATGATGTTTTGGTAAAAAATTAGGTGTTCACATTACTCAAAACAACGGGTAAATGGGGACTTCTTTGCACTTCTTGATTTACCTTCTCTTTTCACCACACCTCCAACTTAGGCTTTTGGCCTAAGTTGGCTATTCACACAAATCATAAATCATGAGGATTATGGGTAATGGATCAAGAAAGGTTACAATTTGCATCAAGTTTCTTCCAAGAAAAGGATAAGGCTCAAAGGGTGTTCAAACAAGGCTCACACACTCACAAGTTTGGCCACAAAGGAGGTATAATGTGAAATTGTTTCACACTTTTCAAAGTTGCCTAAGATCATATCATGAGATTTCATCACTTAGTTAACTGGACCAATAGGGCAAATTCTAGGTGTCATCATGCATGGTTCACGGTAAGATCATCTCACAAGGCATTCACACCAATGACAAACAAGACTCCACACTTTCGCCTGTGTGCAATGTTAATCACAAGAGACTCAATTTGATACTTGGCTAGTCACAGCGAGATGCAAAGAGTTAACATATTGTCTATGCAACTTCATTTGGCCTCATTGTAGCCGCACATTCATTTTTGTTCGATTATGAGCACTATTCAAGTCATCGATATTGATCAAGACTAATACTCAAATTTGCAATAGAACAACCATATTCAAACACAATCAAGAGGTGGCATAATTTTTTGAAAGGATCCAAAAATCATTTTGCAATTAAAACAAGGAGCCAGAAGCTCAATCATCCACATAAACAGTATCAACACAAAAATAGCTCAAAAACCCAAATATATAGACATAACAATAGTCATAAAAGGTGGGCCTCACCCCACCACAAATAAAAACCATTTGTCCTCAAATGCAAACAAAAATATCCAAAAGTCAAAGAAAATAAGACAGAGAGGGAGGTAAAGAAATATCTTGTCTAATCAGTCACTCCGTCTGTCCGGGCATCAATGCCCGGTGCAGCATCAGCAGTACCAGATCCTCTAGGAGCTACCATGGACATCTCGGTCAGCAATGTCTGGATCACTAACTGTATAATAGTCTACTCCAGATCAGGCAGGTCTCCATAAATGCTCTCCTCCCTTATCTGAATCTGCTCCTCATCGGTCTCTACATCTGACTCATCAACTATTGTATCATCCCTATGTACATCTCTGGTTGTAGCCGGAGGAATCTCAGGAGCATCCACATCATCAGCAGCCTCTAGTAATGAAGTGAAGTCAGTAGACTTTAGATAGTCTACATCCTTCCTCAATTTTGCTACTTCGGCTTTTAAAGTCGTAACCTCCGAGGTGTCCCTCTACCTACTCTCACAAGCCTCAACTCTCGTGGTGAGAGCATCAATAGAAGTCTAAAGGGGGGTCAGTGCAGCAATGATGGCAGTCTCGATCATCCATGGGATGGATTTCTCAAGTCAGGTCGCCCTCACATCAGCTGAATAGGCCAAGTGTCCCATCATTAGGATCATCGCCTGAGTAATCCTGGTGGACTGGGCAGAGTTGGAGGCACCAGGAGCCTGTGAAGAAGAATAAGGGGGAGATGTACCTAAAGGCCCGGAGGCTGGAGTAGGCAAAGATGCCTCTGCAGGTATGGAATCAATATCCACCTTTGAGAATGTGTCTACCGGAGTTGCCTTCCTCCTGTCGGCTTTCTCTCGAGTGTACTCGTCCTCAAAGCATCGGATGTCAGTGGAGGAAGATAGGGTAACCTCAATATCTCTCGTATCATCCTAGGGAACTCCTGCACAACTCTGTGATCAAGACTGGGAATGGAAGTGAGGTATGCCTCTGCTTGGCCCTCATGGCCATCTCTTGCTCAATAATAATCCCCATATCGATGATCTTCCTAGAAATAATCGACCCAAGGTAGGCCACCTTAGGATGATGGAGAACGAACTCATTCTGGGAAGTCATAATAGATCAGTTGATTAATCCAAACCAATAATGTGCAGCTACACTCAAGTCCCTCTTCTCAATCGGGACTCCTGCCTCTATCCACCTCGGGGTGGTGTCTGAGATGAGGGGAACCAGCCAACCCTTTAGCTCATCCAATGAAGTTGTGGTAGTAGTCAGGTTGGGGTAGTCAAAGTCATAACCCTTGTCAAGTACGGTGTTGATGTACTCGCTATTGCATCCAACTTCCTTACCCCAGACCACAACCAACTTAACTGGTCTGAACTCGCTGGCCTTCTTCTTGCTCTTTGGAACCAGGTCACCATACGCTTTATAGAACTCCCAAACCCATCAAGGAATATAGGGTCCTCAGGGACTGGTGAACTGCTCAAACCGGTGGAACTGAAGGGTGTCCCTCACATCGGAGTAATTGCCCTCAAGGCCCTCTGTAGACAGCAGTTTCTCCTCGAGAATAGTTCACAATCCATCACCTTTCAACCTGTTGAGAAGCCTGGGAGGAGGAACGAATGGTGGCACAGGAGCCACAGGAGGTGCCGGAGCTAGCACTGAATCTGCTGGAGTGGAAACTGGAGGAACCCTAGCTGAGTCAAGGCGAGATATAGCATGGATCTCAGCCTGATGGAACTGTAAGGGCTGGTCATCCTCATGCTCAGATAAAGCAGCCTGGGAGTCAGCACCCACACTTTCAACTATGGGCCTCGTGTCTCTGCTCTGGTTCCTTCCTTCCCCTCTTAGACGAATTTGATCCCCCTTCATTGATAGTGATACGCCGTGCTCTTTTTTGGGTATGGCATGACAATGTGTGTCCTTACCATATCTGCAAAACATCAGGAAGAGTTAGAAACATTTCAAACAAAAGCGCAGAAAAGAAGTTGCAGACAAACTCGCCAAACTAGACGGCGAGTCGCCGAATCTCTTTGGTGAGCCATATTGGGCTCGCCGAAAAGAATGGTCCAAAAATCTCAAAAAAATTTGGCATGTCGGCGATGGGAAGGCCTTTCGGCGAATCGCCGACAGCATTCGGCGAACCTAGCTTAGCCCGCCAAAAGTTACAGTGCAATTAAGGTTCAGGGGTGCAAACAAAGGGTGATCAAGAAGGACTTTTGGTGAGTCACCGAGTGCATTCAGTGAAACAACCCGGAAATCTAGTAAGACCAAGCTAGAGTCTAACGGAAACTAGTGAGTTCTAGACCCTTTGGTAAGAGTTTCGGAGTTTCGTATGAGGGTTAAAACTTGTAAAGATGGTTCCCGTACTTAGAATAGGGGTTTTAAGGGTTAAATGTACAAGGACCACCCAAGAGGTCCTTGAGGAGGACCCCAAAACAGTCCCCAAAACTGTCCAACTTTGGTGAACTACGGATGCAATTCACGGCCAGTAGACTGATCTACGGCTCGTGATATTGCTCCGTGGGTCAAGACCTGCATCAGGCCTGCAAATGAAACCTCATACACGAACCACGGAAGTGTTTGACGTCCAGTAGACCCATCCACGGTCCGTGGATGGGGGGGTCTCATCAATGCTGCCAGTTTTTCAGATTTTTAGTTTAAGTTAAGGGTTTGGGAATTAGTTAGATATTTAATTAGGGGATAATGGAGGTCAGTTAAATAGTTAATTAATCACCTATATAAGCTAATAGATCTCTAAAACTAAGTCATTAGTTCATTATAACCCTAGACCCCAAATCAAAAACCCAACTACCTTTCCCTTCTCAAAAAATTTCTCTCTAGACTCCATTGAAGAACAAAGGAAGGGATGTAGCTAGAGCTTCAATAAGAGGGTTTTTTTCATAGGAATTTTATGGGAATCTAAACCTAAGGTATGGATGCTATTCATTCTTGGTTAGCTATCACCAAGAAGCCCTTTCAAATCATGTTTTCAAGTTCCCCAATTCTAGATTTTTTCAATCTAGTCATGGTTCTCTTTCCAAAACGAATTCAATTATTTAATTAACATTTATTATGATTGATTATGATGATTTATGATTGGATTAATGGAGTAATGATGGTTCTTGATGAAAATCTCTCTTGGACCCATGATTTTCCCTTCTTCCTAAATTGTGAACTAAGGTGTGATTTGATTGATCATGGAAGCTTAACAATTGATTATGTTTATGTTTATTATGTTGTTGAATCATTATCTCTCTATATATAGTATGGTAATTCTAGAAGTAAGGGTTGATCTTGATTCTTAGCCTTGAAAAGCAATTTGCTAGGGTTGTATATGCTGATGAAGATTGTATGTGAACTTGTTGATCCACTTGAAAGGTGGAGGTGTTTAATTATGATGTAGTTACTTGATGTTAGTATAATTATACATGTATTCTTGTATAACCTAAGATTCTAGGGTTATGTCATGAAAGAGGCTAATTGAGGGTTATATGTGATCCTCCTAGAATAATGAAATTCTTTATGTAATGCCTTAGATTAGATCACCTGGACATGAATTACTTATGAATGAATCTTTTAGACATGAAGTAACTTGATTAGGTCTTAGATGATGAATCATGGTTGAAGTAGTATTGAGTTTTAGCTTACTTGATGCTATATGTTTATAATTAATCAAGAATGAAGCATGTGGTTAGTTTACCTTGAGAGTTAGGTATACATGATGACCATGTGAGTTATTGCTTGAGAGTAATGCTTGAAGCATGAATATGACTTCTAGGGCTTAAAGAGTAAAAGATAAAATGAATGAACTACGAATGTAGATCCTTTAAGAATGAAGTTATTATGCATGTTGAATTGTATAAGGTACTATTGTGGAAGGACTTTACCCACATGACCTACAATGTGAGTATATGAGCTTATACATGCAAATGAATGAACTATTTGAGTTATGATTATATACATATCTATTATGATAAATGTTAGATGTGTTGATTTACATGGTCTATGATCCTTGAATGCAATATATGTGAATGATGCATGAATGTGATATTATGTACATACTTATGAACACTTTGAGAGGGAAGTGTCTATAATTATAATGTTGTTGTTGTATCATTGCAAGGACAATTATACACATACTCCATGCATAAACATGATTATGATGTATCAATGGTGTTAATTGGTATAGTTCTCATATGCACCTTTACACATTGTTATACATGAAATGTACACTACCATGTTGATCCTATTGTGTTGATTGAAAGTCCATTCTCATGAAAACACATGAACTTGGTATGATAGTTATTCTCACATACTAATGTTGATTCTAATATTGAAAGTATATTCTCACCTTTAATGAATTTATGAGCTATTTTGATGAATTGTATTGAACGAAGGATAAAGTATATCCTTCACACATGTATATACAACTTAAATACTATTAATGTATAATTTAGAAAATAATGCTTAGCACCGAGTGGATATGGACAATGAGGTAAAGTCCCTTCCGCTAATGCAATAGGTTGGGTCATCTTAGTGAACTCATGAGATGGGAACTCCTCCGGTAATGCAAGAGATACAGTTTATAGAAGCAATCTCCCTATCCCATAACTATGTGTCAACATAGAACTTAGCTAGTGGATCCACCTTATATCTATATATTTAGTTCTACCTTAGGCAAGTAGGACACCTTCTTTCGGTGTGGGGTTATACGACACCGGATTCCATGTAGTTCACACGGTCTATGTCGGTTGTGGCAACTTTTCCCTATATAATAAAGACAATGGATGACACATGTACTATACGATGACTTCTTAATGGGTTTACTTAGTAGGAGTGGGGGTATGGGACTTCACTTTTACATTGCACAAGTAGACTTAGTAGGATGTCATAGGATGGTTCCTTTATGTTAATGATTAGATTTGAATGCATGCATGTATATTGAATGAATAGTTGTTATGAATGATTTTCCTTACAATTCAAGTAATGTACATGACTATTTTCTTATTTGTGACTATTGATTATAATGAGGTCTAAAGGCGAAATGCATGACTACGGTAGCTTCAAATGAGTACTTAGTGGGATTAGTATTATGGGATGCTAACCATACATTGCACAAGTGTTTCTTAGGGTTTGCTTATGTGATGTTTACTTAATGATGAGATAATCTTGGCATTTGACTTTGTATTACTTTATGATCGGAGGTTATGTATTGTGAAGATTGGGATGTGTATTATATTGATGTTGGAGACTGTGCTTGTTAATATAATGATATATCTCATGTTTTAATGTAATGTATGTGAGTTTCCTTATTGGTTGCATTCTCCAACTATTTTAAAAATGATGTTTTAAAATGGCATATGACATGATTTCAAATGAAATGTCCCTTTTTATGCATGTTTTAATGGTTTTGTGCATGGCTTCCATACTTAGTACTTTTGTGCTAACTCCATATTTCTACATTTTCTAAAAGTGTAGGCTTTGGAGATATTGGATTCCATCCTCGTTGCTAGGTTCACATGAGATCAAGAAGAAGAAGATTGGTGAGTCCTCATTGTATTCGGGGGATCAACCTTATGTCCTTTATTGTCTTTCTTTTATATTTTAGACTTTGGTTGTAAGGGCCATGTCCCTAATATTGTAATTTCAAGAGTTTTATTCCGAGTATAATAGATGGTTTGAGACATAGGGTCATAGATTCTCTTTCATTTTATAAGAGACTTTGATTGTAAAGAAATGTTTTAAATTCTACGTTATTTTCCTATGCTTTTATGTTCATGTATGCTGTGACGCTTGTATGAGACCTCTTCGGGGTCAAGTACACCGTGTTACTTCTAAGGGGTATCCCCGGGTCGTGACAAACATGGTATCAAAGCATAAGTTTTTGGGAATGGTTTTAGGATGTCTCAAACCACATCTAGTAGAGTCTTTTTCATCGGTGTGAGTCGCAACACATCTATGAGTGAGAGGCTATAGGACGTTAGGAAACTTCACTTCTTCATTCTCTAGTTGCGCCGTAGAATTTAACTCTATAAGGTATTTTCTCTCTAATCGGTGGTCTACAAGATGTGACTACTCGAAGGGCTCTTGTTACAAGGAGCAAGGGAGAAGGTGTTGGTTGAGATGCCAATGATGTCTATGTGACTAGATAGGACTTGATATACTAGATTTAGATGTCATCCTTAGGATGGGTTGGTAGTGTTATTGCCATGCTCCTAGGTGATGATAGAACCCGTATGGTCAATTTGTTAGTTCCCAAATGATCTTATCCGAGGGTGGAAAGGGGAAAATTCTATGCCATAAGTTTGGATTGTTGTGTATTAAGGTTGACTTTGAGGGTTGCATGCACCACCTAGTTAAGGTGAAGAAGAAGAATGTAGGTGTTGACCAACTTCAAAGAGTTAGTTATCGTTTAAGATTGATCTTAAGTATGGTCATTTTGTGTGGGGTACTTAGATAATACCTTGACATGGTTGGTTGGTAGATCCCACCAAAGGTGATGATAAGGGATGAAATGATCTAGAATTGTCTTGATCCAACCTTAGTAGAATTGAGAGAGACAAAGGTTTCATGGACAAAGCTCTTCTAAGTTTCCCCTAAGTTTCACTAAAAGAAGGTGTCTACAATAGGGAAAAGCCTTCCATTTCCGTCAAATGACCCGGCCTCCCCTGGCTCTTCCACCGTCCGGGATCCCTTTCCCCCAAATCTCAAGGAGTGAATGGTAGGGGATCTTATGTGATTACGCCTACTTGTGCTAGGTGTGGAAAGAAACATAATGGTAAGTGTCTAGCCGGGACAAAGGGTTGTTATGGTTGTGGTGGAAGTGACCACCTAGTGAGAGATTGCCCGGTGCTTAAGGCTAGAGGAAGGAAGGATAAGAAAGTTCCTCCTAATGGTTTCGGTATGTGTTTCATGCTTATTTCTATTCCGGTAATACTTGTCTTGTGTGACTTGACAAATGGGATATGATGACCTTTTTGTTGTCCTTAGTATTCATGGGTTTAATTATGGCCATATGTGGTTGTTGGTATAACTGATACGCTCAAATTACACCTCCCTAAAGAAGCATAAGCGATCGTTATCAAGTAAAGAACCCAACTTGTAGGTTGGGGTCGATCCCATGAGGAAAAGGGTTTAGACTTTACTTGAACCCACAATTATATTCAATTAGTCAAAGCACTTCCATAAAAAATAACAATTAATTAAAAGGGGGGGGGGGGGTTTTGTGAAACCAATTATAAGAATTCAATAAGTAATCAGAAATCAGCAGTCA
>JAJOOS010004671.1:0-21907 GCA_029582725.1 Solanum chiquidenum
CACTTTAATTATATAATTAGGAAAACATTAATAAACATATATCACCAAAATATTATGTATGAATACCTATTCTTTTTCATTTATCCACTTTTTTTTTACCAACTTCAACAAATTTAAGGTATCAAAAATTAAAGTTTCAAACAACTTCAAGCCAAGCAAAGACTCAAAGCTAATGGTGAAGGTATGACATATAAGAGGACCAAAAATCAATCTCTAACACTTCTATGTCAATACATCAATTTGATTTTAACTCATAAACATGAATATAAGAGACATTGATAATTTATAAAATTTAAACTCATAAAATATTATATAAACAAGAATAATATATTTTTACGAACACGTTCACAGAAAATAACAAAGCTGAAAAATGAACTTACTCTTTAAAATCTTTCCTCTACTGCTTCCCCTAATGGAGAGGGTTGTACATATTCTTGATTTATGAATTCATTTATATAAGTTGATCATTGAGTATAATTTAATGGAATAAATAAAATCATTCATTATCAATTAAGTTAGGTAACTAAAGAAAATCAAAAGTTTTATTGTTGGAGACAAAAAGACTTAAACTATGATACAATGTTCTTTCCCACTTCCAAACAACAGCTACGTACAGCCATTGTTATGAGATTTATACATTGCAAGTACAAAAAAACTAAGAAAAAGAATGAACAAAAATTACACAAGAATTTTTTTTGTTGAGAAAACATTGTATTCTAAATTACTACATATTAAGATAATATGCTATAATAAGTATTGATAGATGAACAAATATAACATGTATAGAAGCTTCAATCAAACTAATAAATGTTGGAATGTGAAAAAGTTGTATTCTAATTAATATTGAGGAAATTTGCTACTATAATAATTACTGGCAGATGAACCATCTATTGCTTATCCGGTTCAATGCATATGATTATTAATAAGTTTTATATTTTAAAATTATAGTTGCTGGACTTTTAATGTTATCTTTATATAATTAAAATATTATTATTTATTAAGATATTTGATTAAATTTATATTTAGTGTAGGGATAAAATGGTAATTCAACTTTTCATTTTGGAGTTTCCCACTTATAATAATATATGAAAATATGATATGATATGATATGATATATATATATATATATGATTCAGGAAATGATGGATAAACTGCTCATTTATTTTTCTAGTGCAATGCTATTTGTTTGATAGCCATCGCATTGCTAACGCATAGAATATCAAATTATTGTGAGAAATCTCTATATGTGTAGTATGAACATCGAAAACAACATTTCTAATGAGCTTCAATTAACAAGCATGCATTAATAGAAGGACCAGAAAAAGCTACTTTAAATCTCATTGGATGCATAAGAGGTGTGTACAACAGGTACAAAATACTTAATCGAACTCACAAGCAGAAAACCATAACCAAGGGGTAAAGCACCGGAAGATGATGAAACATTTCTGCAGATCCTACCACTATTTCTATAATTTGAAATGTGACGATAAGGAAGTTCCATCAAGTCCTTTGCTGTATAGATATGTGACATACTCTTTTCTGCTTGTTTCCCGGTACATTGGGGGGCATTCCTCTGATAACAACCCCTTGATTGGCCCATATAGTCCTGATCCACTGCCTTCTTGAAAATTCATTATGAAAAGACTAGCCACTGAAATTCTTGGTCCTGCATTTGTTGCCAGCACTCTGTGATGTACGCTTTTGAACTTATTGTTCGTGATTAGCTACAAAACAAAATGGAATAAAATGAATTAAGTGATCAATTTTGTGACATTAACATAAATGCATCAAGCTCATTTTACAATATACTTGCCTGCATAAGGTCTCCAATGTTCACAATTAGAGCTCCAGGCAAGAAAGGAACATCAAACCACCGATTTTCATGAAAGACTTGGAGGCCACCAACTTGGTCCTGTAATAATATAGTCAAGAATCCACCATCTGTGTGACTGCTAAGGCCTAAAGTGAGATCTGGTTCAGGGCATGTCGGGTAATAATGGCCAGCGAGGACAAGCCCCTTGGCGCATTCCATGTCTTTCAAGTGCTTTAGATTGAGTCCTAGGGCCTCAGAGAGTAACTCAAATAGAGTATCGCCCAGTTTCATCACATGTTCCGCGTATTTGATCAGAACATCTCTGTAAAGTCAAAATATGTGTTCATATAAACTGATGAGAATTTTATTAATGACGCTTATTAGTTGAAAGACTACCATATCAAATTAAAGCTAGGATAATGAATTTGAGATTAGAGCATAAGAATTTATGCTAATTCAATATTTATCTCCTAACATGGTCTTGGCATCACCTCATGAGCTTGCTTTTGGGGTTGAATTTGGTGTAAAGTGCATTTTCTTTACATCGTACATTATAGAGTAAGACCCATCCCAAGTTGGTTAAGAGAACGGAGTGGTGGCTCCTTATATAGTCTTGATAATTCTTACCTCGTGAGCTAGCTTTCGGGACTGAGTTAGGCCAAAGTCTAGTTTCTTTACAATAAGCATGACACTCCTGAAACATATCATTATGTTTATGAGCTATAGCTGCCTAAGGAAAGACTGGTATTAGTATCATGTTTTATACCTGCAAACCTCAGCCATTTCTCTGGGATCCGGAGGATTAGGAGAAACTACACAGGAAAGGGTGTCCCTCCAATTAGCTGTTCGTGTTTTATGTAGATCAAAATTGCTATTATAGCTGAACTTCCTCGTAACATCACGGGAGTAGAACTCTTTCTTCACCTCAGAATCCTGCTCATGAAAATGGCGAACGCCTTCTATTACTTTTTCCAGGACAGTTGATGGGATTTCATGGTGGACAACTTGGAAAAATCCCCACTTTTCACAAGCATCCTTTATTCCTCGTACTATCTCAGCCCGTTGAGCTGCACTCTTGCTCAAGCCTTCAAAATCTATGACTGGAATGCTAAACTTTGTAACTATCTCGGAGTCCGATTTCATTTCAGCTACATACTGGTTGTGCAAGAATATACACGGTAACCTTGTGACACCACCATCCACAAGTCCCTTTACACCAGCCTTTGAATCATCAAAGGCTTGAACTTCTCTCTCCCTATCATATTCCGAACTATCATATTGTTCAGTTCTTCCATTAATTAGGCCAATCATATCTTCCTTTCTTTAGAGTAAAAAAACACAACTCTTGACTATGCAATGCAAGATTTCTTGTGAAACATCACAGATATAACAAGGGTGCTTATATATTATAAGAGAGTTAGTATTTTTCCTATTAACTTTTCTGCAACCAGATTCGATCGCAATGCAAAGCCAAGAAATTACAGGACAAAGAGAGATATACAAATAATAATTCAAGACTTTTTCTCTTTTGACTTAGTTCACATAATTTTTGTCACTAATTGGATTTTGTTATATTCTGTTCAACTTGTAGCAGATAAACTAATAGCTACTCTCCAATTGCAGAGGACAAACTTAAGCAAGGTAGCTTATGAAATATATTACTCCCTCCGTTTCAATTTTTTCTCTCTTAACATGAAGCTTAAGAAAGAAAAGTAGACTTTTGAATCTTGTGGTCTTAAACTAAATATATGTACAAAAAATGTCCTTTAATCTTGTGGTCTTAAACATGTCATATGAAAAGTTAGAACTAAAATGTTTTCAAAAAAGAAAAGAGATTTTTTTAAACGGATTAAAAAGGAAACTAGGACAAACAAATTGAAACGGAAGGAGTAACTAAATAATAAGAAAAAAAAGATCTACAGCTAGAATATTTCATGAAGAAGAATTGCTCTACTGATAACTTTTCCATATACGAAGCTTAAGCATAAGAATTATCTTACTATAGAACATCACAAGATAGATTCTCTCATCCTACTTTCCAATGTGTTATTACATAGCTATGGCTGGATCTTGTAATGCAACAATGTAGAAGTTCCATCTAGACCTTTCTTGCGGAAGTAATCAGCATAGTCTTTCACTGTGGTTGCACGATATTTTGGAGGATTATCGTCTGACAACAACTCCTTAATTGGTCCATAAAGTTTGGTAGTAGGCAATGAACCAGTGTAGAAGAAGCAAGCTACTGATATTCTTGGTCCAACTTTATTTGACAATACTCTGTGCTCAACACTTAGGTACTTGTCATTTGATATGAGCTGAAAAAACAACAACCAGAATAAGAACAATTGGTTTTACTAGCAAACAATGTTTCATATTCATTTTTTTGGAAAAAGTTCCAAATTTGCTCCTCCCTCTGTAGGAAATATCTTAATTTTACCTCAGTTTTACCTTTGGGCCATTCATATCATTGCCATTAGCAAATCGTAATCGCATTTTCCCTTGACTTTAACAAAGCTCCAGTGTGGATAGGTGGATTCCACGAGTCAAAATACTTCGGGAAAAAGGTTCATATGTACCCCTCTTACTTTTGCTTATGGTTTAGAATTGCCCTCCGTTATACTTCAAGTTGGAGCTTCATCCCCAGGGTTAAGGGAAAATATGAAACAATTTGCTAAGGGAAAGGGTATGAATTAAGATATTATATAGTTAAGGTTATATTTGACTTGTGTTGCTTGTACTCTTAAAAAATTGTCACCATGTGTGTGTCAGATTCAATATGGATGCAGCAGCAGAGAGACCGAGCAACATAGTTTTTGAACCTTTTGCCTTCATTTCTATTGTGTAGATTTAAATTTAGAAGAAAAAGAAGACTAACCTGCAGAAGATCTCCAATGTTCACCACAAGAGCACCAGATGTAGGAGGAACATCAATCCACTGAGTCTCGTGAAGTACTTGTAGTCCTCCGATTTGATCTTGTAGAAGCACTGTGATAAAACATTGTCAGAATGTTTGTTGGTGCCTATAGTGAGTTCTGGCTGAGGGCATGCTGGATAATAATGTCCCAAAACACGGAGACCCTCCGAGCAATCAATATTATTGAGATGAGTTGGATTAAGACCTAGACCCTCCGATAATAATTCAAACAAGGATTTTCCCAATGTCATGACATGATTAGAGAACTCCATTAGTATTTCCCTGCAGCAATTTCAATAAAATTGATGAAACATGACATATCAAGAACTGAAAAAAAAAACATAACATACCTGCAAGCTGTTGGTAATTCCTCTGGACTAGGATGATTCGGAGCCATTAAACAGAAAATTGAGTCTCTCCAATTTGTACCCGGAACAGAAGGGCTATACAAATCAAAATTACTAGCATGAACCACTTTTTTGGTATTATCTCGAGTGTAATATTGTTTCTTAATATCAGCATCTTGCTCAAAGAATCGCCGTGTTCCTTGCAACATTTCTTCCATGACAGATAATGGAATGCCATGATTAACCACTTGGGAGAAACCCCATGTCTCCGATGCATCTCGAACTTTGTCCACAATCTCTTTATGCTTTATTGGATCTTTATCAATGCCTTCAAGATCTATCACTGGAAAAATGAACTTTGTTTCACAACTACCTACACATTCTTCTATTTTAGTTGGTTGAACGAATATCCGAGGCACTTCAGTTATTCCAGCATCAACAATTCCTTTGACACCAGCTTTAGTATCATCAAAGGCTTTTAACTCACTCATTCTGTCATAACTTCCCGGAATTCTGGCCTCAAAATCATCTGTGCTAAGGACTTCCATCTTTTTTTGCTCTGATATTTTAATAAACTAGAGCTCTTCCGGCTCGTAACTTTGATGAAAAATACTTCAATAGTTGAGAGGATATTTCAGATCTTACCTCAAAATGGTTAGATTTGATTTAAGAGCCATGTGAACAGTCAAGCATAGTTTATTGTAAAATAGAAACTAATTCATAGTTTTATAAAAACAAGGAGCCCTCATTTTCATAGTTTAATATTTACATTGTACAATCACATGACATTGTCATATTTTGATAAAAACGAGTTGTCCAAATTATCATAGTTTAAGACTTAGTCTGCACACAATCACATGTACAGTTGAGTATTTTTTTGTTAAAGCTCAAAATTGTAAAGAGTTGAGCATGTGCAACCTCGACAGAGGTGAAGCTAGGATTTTGATTTTATGATCTCTCAATTTTACAATGACAACTTTTTAAAGTGACAATAACTAGGTTCTAGATTAATGTTTGTATATATTTAATGAATTTATTAATACAAATACAATGTTTGAGCAAAATTGATATGTTAATCAATAAGATTAATGAAGTAGCAATCAATTGGAAAGTTTGGAGTACATTAAGTTGTTGACACCCAATTTTGGGCTTCCACAATGTAGATTATTCACCGAGCTTCTTAAATTTCAAACGATTCGAAATAATTAGTTTTTATAAAGTTTTAAATTTTTTTCAAGTTACTTTTAATTAATTTCATCATTTTATAACTTTTAAGTAACATATATTTTTTATGATTAGTATATTTTATAAACATTTAGAAAATTATCTCAATTTTTTTAAATTTTAGTAAGTATTTTATTAAATTACTTTAGTTTAATATCATTAGTTTACAATTGAGTTTATCATTTCAATTTTGTCAAGATTAAGAAGCTCGTTAATTAATTATATTAATTCTTCTCATTTGAATTTTGACCAAATTCACCAATTAAATTCAATTTGTCTAGATTGTTAATTCATTTGCCTAGCCCTTTTATTTTTATTTTAACCATTTATTTCCCCACCTAAACCCATTTGAGACCAATTTTGGGCTTATTTGGCAAATTTTCCAGCAGCCCAGATTAAATCCAGCAGCCCACTTCATTCAATACCCAAGTGTACAACCCACCAACTCCCAAACCCACTCCCTCTTTGTTTTCCAACTCTCAGCCCAGCCCATCTTATTTTCCAGCGTACAACAATACATACAGCAGTGCTAAAACAGCAATACATGCATACACGTACAGCAGTAGCCGAACGACCCCACCCCTGCGTTTTTCTCTTCTTCTCCGCGTGAATCAAATGCAAAACCCAGCCAAAAATCGACCCGCCCCATTTTCTTTTCTTTACAACGTTAACAAAGAGGACCCAGACGCAGCAGTCCAAAACGTCAAAGCAGCAGCAGTCGAACGGCGGAATTCACGGAAAAAGCAAGCGCCTGCCCTCACCAAACCGTTCCAGCCCTGCCTGTCGTCTGGATTTCGTGGGATTTGGGTTGAATTCTTGTGCAAACGAGCAGCTTTTTGGTTCTTGGGAAATTTCAAATTGAGGATTGAGTTGGAGAATTCTGATTCTACCCTCGTTCTCACTTGAACTTTCGTCCCTTTTCCCCCAAGAACGAACCCTATTTTTTTTCCATCTATATAAACCCCCTTTCTTATTCACTGTTGGGGGTTGGGAATTTTATTTAGCAAAATATACAAAGGAAGGCTTGAGGATTAGTGTTTAAAATACAAGTTAAATACACTTCGAAAGTAGGGGATACAATAGTTTTCGACGTTTGGGTTCAATTTTCTGCCCGGATCTCTTGATCATTGTTTGTAACCGAGTTCTCATGGTAAAAGTCATCGCCTCCGCTCGTCCGTCTCGGTTCGCTGCGCGCAAGAAGGTAAACTTCTTTCAATTCCAATTCTTTAGTTGACATTCTATTTCATGAGTGAAAATGATCTATTGGTTTATTTTCTTTATTTCTTGAATGCTTTTGTTCTCCTTGGTTCACTGCTTGTGTGTGGTAGTCGAGTGATTGGGTTTGAGATGGCGTTCTTAGTCATCTCTATGAGTTAGTCACAATACTGATTTGAAGTACTGCTAATTTGTTATTTAGTGTTGGTGTTTCTTTTCTTTCTTGTTTAAGTTCGTTTTGTTGGGATATATACTATTAACCATATGTTAAGATATAATATTTATTATAGAATAAATATTTGCTCAGTTTTAATAGATCATATATTCGTTTATGGTGTCTATTTACTTATATAGTAGATGATTTAGTGTGTAGAGTTTTAACTTATACATAGATAATTAAATCATCGATTCTTATAAGTATAAAAAAATTTGTTCACAATCTAGGATGGAAATTGGACATGCCATCCGGTACGATTGTAGCACAAGATTAAATGTAATTTATCCTGATTATGGAATCCATGTCTCGTTATAGAGATTGATTGATATGCCTTTTTGAGAAACTTAAAGTTTTCATCGTGTCAAATCTTGCAAGTGGATTTATGAATCTGACACATGAAATAAGTTAAGTAGTGCTTTAAAAGAAATTAATCATTAAATTAAATTCGTCAGTAATTTAATTTATTAATTAGTATCTGAAATTTTAACATGGGGAATTACATAAGTGTTTAAAGGGGAATTACGAAATATAAATAGAGGAGTGCAATTACGAATTTCTAATGGAATAATTTGTAATTTATTATGGTAAGAATAAATTCAAATTAGTTATTTGAATTATTTCCATAATAGGAAGCCCCATTAATTAATTCTATGGTCCCTCCAGTGCCCATATATAACTAGAACTTAGAATCCTATTTCTATGGGAAAAAGGAAGAATAATATGGTTTTTTCTAGTCTTCTAGAAAAACTAGGTTTTCTAGTCCTTTTTGGATTAGGAAGAAATCTCTATAAATAGGGATTCTCCAAACCTAGAAAATAGATAAATTAGTTTTCTATCGATACTTGCCCACCCAAGTATTGAGAGAGTTCGGATGTGAACTTGGGATCACTGTAGAAGATCATAGTTGTTATCTATCTTGTAGATTCGCTTGAAGGTCGTCTAACTTGTGGATTCACTTGAAGGTATCTGCTCACGCTTCAAGAGGTATTTATCGAATTAAATTTTCGCAAGTTTATGTGTTCTAGCATAAACGGTATTGATTATCTATTATTCATGTAAGCAGTAAGATTATGGTATGCTTTCGTTGTGCATATAATTTTCCAACACGTTTTGGTATTTTCCTTCTCGAATTTTCATCTGAACATCATTGGGTCTGTATTATTTAATTTTATATTGTCGTTAAGCACCCGATTTTCATGTTTATGCATCTAAGAAGCGTTATCAGTTTGGTTCGGTCTCTTTGCCAAGAGTAACTATTCTCAAATTATTTGTTTATTTTCTAACATTTTATTTAGCTTGATAGTACCTCCTTGCTCGTGTTTTCGGCGTGGTTAATAATTGTGCCAGTTAATTTGCTAGTAGCCTGTTTTAGTTATATTTTTGAGTCGATTTCAGTAGCCGTGATGATTTTTTTTTATCCATAAATTTCCTAGTTTTGGTTTGAAAACATGCCTTTGTGTAGCTTAAAGTTAATGTTGTTCTGGGTTGATGCATATGCTCTCGTGATTTGGTATTTTCTTTAAGGCTCGTGGACTGTTCAAAGTTCCTATTTTCATATTCGTTTTGAGCTTTAGTTTCTTGTTATGTTCGTGTTAGTTTAATTTTATTTTCATCTAAGTTGCGTTACTATTTTGCCGTAAGCATGAAGAAGCGTGTTTTAGTTTAAACTTAATGTCATGAGTTGTTTAGATTTATATCATCTTTAATCCCCAGTTCGTAGTTATTGTTGCAGTTCATAGCATGTGCTCTCTACAAGGAGTGTTGCTTTGATAAAAAAATGAAAATAGTTGTTGATAGTAATCTTGTATGCCTTTGTTGTGTTCCTTGATTAATTGTAAACTTTATAATTATTTTTCCACTGATCTACTTGCTGTAGTATTTAGTTCATTCGGTTTTATTTTTATATGTGTAATTAATATGTCCAGCATGAGGTTACTGTTTTTAGTTTCTCTTAACATCAGTTGTTTCTTTATCTTTATATGATAAGAGTTGATAATATATTATGTTGTTGGTTTTCCTTGGTCTAGTGAAATATGTGACTAGGACACACCAAATGCTAATTTCAATTATAATATGAGTAAGTTGTAGGATAATACGAGAAATAAATAGTTATTCATTAGTATACTCTCGGTTGTCTTTTCTTTGCCAGCATGCTATATTTCTTCCTCTTGTATGCTCCCTTTTTATATATATATATATATATATAAATAAATAAATATATATATTATGAGCTTATTTGTTTCTTTTATGGGGATACTGGATTTATATATTGATTTACAGTAATGGTATTTTATGACTCACTATGACTCAAATTGGTTCTTACAATGCTTACATTTTTTATGCATGTGAAATCTGTTCGGGTCCTCTCGGACATCTTTGCATTTTCCTTTAGGCCATGGAGGCCCAATTCTATTTTTATCCGAGTCAGCCAGTTATAAAATCGAAGAACAGGTCCCTCAAAATTGACGAACATGAATCGGAGTCGACATAGATTTGTATACACTAGGTGTATACGAAAAATGAGAAAAGGGGCTTAAAAGTCCCGCTCTTTATTTTTAAAAAAGTTGTATTTTGTTATTTTGGGCTTAAGCCTTTGTCATTTTATTTATTATTATCTTGTTAGAATTTAGGACAGGTGGAAGATGGGCCTTAGGCCCAAAGAAATAAAATTCAATTTAATCTAGGACAGGTACAAAGGTGACAAAAATTGGGCCAAAGGCCCCAAAACAAAAATAGGCCCAAGTACTGGTCCAGGCGGACAGGAAACCAAACTCGGCCCCAAATTTTTCTCTTTACTTTATCATTTTATATTTGTTTACCTGTCACTACTTGTTGTTAATTTTAAGGTTAGTAGGATTTAATTTCCCCGACAGACAACTATTCTGAACCAATCTTCTAAAATTGACTAATTAAGAACTCATTTGCCTTTACCTTAAAACTTAATTTTTCAAAGTATTTAATTGATATAGTGTCTTAATATCTCCCCTTTTCTCCTTTAAAATGGTTCCGACTATAAAATTTCTCAATTCAAGTTGAGTCAAATAAATTTAGCCAAAGAATTAATTATCGGATAATTGCGTGTTAGCGGGCATTTCGAGTGCTTTCAAACCCTTTCTGAAATGCTAATATGAACCCCGAACCCCCTTGAATATTTTCATTAGATTGATTGTTTGAATCTTTTGAAAAAATAGTTTTCTTAATTTTACTTTAAAAATTAAGTGGCGACTCTTATAAAATCAGTCCAAATTATATTTTTAAATAAAACATAAGTTTTTTTTTTAATTTCTATTTTACATTTAAACAAAAAGTGATAAAATATAGCTAGACATAATTTCAAAAAAGTGATACAGAATTTGTAAAAATTGTCATAAACACGTACAACACACATGTTCAAAGACTAGTTAAATATGTAGCAAAGGAAAAATGAGAAGCACACTAATTGTTTATTACATAAAATGGACATTTGGTCATCATATAACGATGGATTACACAATACAATACAACAAAACTTAAGTAACAATACATATAATACAATAGATAATAACCATCCAAACAAACATCGAAAGTAAAATTTTCAATTCTCATCATAGATTCAATTGTTACATTAGGATTAGATCCTGTAGTGCGACAATGTAGAAGTTCCATCTAGACCTTTTTTACGGAAGTAGTCACGGTAGTCTTTCACTGTGGTTGCATGATATTTTGGAGGATTATCTTCCGATAATAATTCAGTAATCGGTCCATAAAGCTTTGAAAATGGCATTGAACCTGTGTAGAAGAAGCATGCTACTGATATTCTTGGTCCAACTTTATTTGCCAATACTCTGTGCTCAACACTTGAGTACTTGTCATTTGATATAAGCTGAAAAAAGCAATAAAAAATTACGCAAATTATCAGTGCCTCTTATTGATCGTAATCGTATATGGTTTAGAAAAACAAAGAATACTAGCCTGCAGAAGATCTCCGATGTTCACAACAAGAGCACCAGGTGTAGGAGAAACATCAACCCATTGATTCTGGTGAAGCACTTGAAGTCCTCCGATATGATCTTGTAGAAGCACTGTGATAAAATCATTGTCAGAATGTTTGTTGGTGCCTATCACGAGTTCTGGCTGAGGGCATGCTGGATAGTAATGTCCCAAAATACCTAGCCCCTCCGCGCAATCCATATCTTTGAGATGGCAACGATCGAGACCAAGACCTACTGATAATAATTCAAGTAAGGAGATGCCTAATTTCATCACATCCTTAGAGTACTCCATTAGTATTTCTCTGCAGTAATTTCAATTTCACATGTCAATATTTGAAAAAATTAAGTATACTCAATTGGCACAAATAAGGGACCAGGCTTCTAGTTGAATTACTTAGTTCTCCAACAAAATCCACCAGAATTCACACTAATCATAATCAGGGTCAAGATAGCGCGTAACAATAACAACATAAGTCATGGTTTATTGTTGATTTTTGTTACAAATGAAGCTGGTTGGTTTTTAATTCATGTTCAGAAACCCCAAAACATCTCGGTCCCAATCGTCAGACAAGTGAGGCTTTCTCAAGTAGTTGAGCACCTTCACCATTACTGATCCTCCGTGGGATGGGAAGGGGAAAATAAAAAAAAAAGGTTCATTTTCAGAATATTTACGTACCTGCATGCTGTTGGCAATTCTTGTGGACTGGGAGGATCAGGAGCCATTAAACAGAAAAGTGTGCCTCTCCAATTTGCAGCTGGAACAGAAGGGCTATACAAATCAAAATTGATAGTGTGGATCACCCTTTTTGTAGTATCTCGAGTGTAATATTGTTTCTTAACCTCGACATCTTGCTCAAAAAACTGTCGTGTTCCTTGCAGCATTTCTCCGAGGACAGATGTTGGAATGCCATGATTAACCACTTGGAAGAAACCCCATGTCTCCGATGCATATCTAACTTTGTCCACAATCTCTTTATGTTTGATTGGGTCCTCGTCGATGCCTTCAAGGTCTATCACAGGGAAACTGGACTGTGTTTCATTTGTATCCGATAACTCCGGCCTGTTTTTTGGTGGTAGAATGAATATTTGAGGTATTTAAGTGATTCCAGCATCAGCAAGCCCTTTGACACCAGCCTTAGTATCATCAAAGGCTTTTAATTCACTCATTTTGTCATAACTTTTCTCAACTGTGACCTGAAAATCATTAGTGCTAGAGAGTACCATCTTCTTTGCTAGGATGTTAGTACCTAATGGGCATCATATCATCATATTTTTCTATTAAAAATGGGAAGGTCCAACATAAAAAAGTTGAAAGACCAAAATGTCCATTTAAATTGAATGACCATTTTACCCTTCAATCAAACACTACTACTATAACATTTTTGTACAAAAAAAGTAGATACATTATAGATACTTATAAAAGATCGACCTCTCCCCCCCACCCGAATAATTATGCGTCTAAATACAGATAATCTGAAATTAGGAGCGAGTGAAGAGACTACTGTTAAAATCTCATCATTATGTTTGAATTTTTATGAGCCCACATCCATATTTTTATCATCTTTTTCATGTGGAAAATGAAGTGCTTACTCATATGGTACATATTTTCTTTGCTTTGTGGTTCCTAATTTCTTGCAGGGGATGTCCTATTCTGTCCATTTCTCATGGCCTGATACTGTAGTTAATTTGCCTTCTCATTTGCTTGAAATTATTTATTTCTCTGTTGTACTCTGTGCGGGCCGGTGCTAATAGCAAAAAATGAATACTGAGTTGTAAACCTTAATTCTTATCTATTGATAATTAGTGAATGTCGTCACTCACTTGTGGTCGGCCCTTCCCCAGACCTTGGGCATTGCGGGAGCCTAGTGCACCGAGGCTACTCCTTTTTTACTCAGATTTCCTCATTTAGTGCTCTATGAGCCATTAATTTAGACTTTTGGACAATGGTTAGAGTTATTGTCAATGAGCCATTAGCATACATACATCTTAGCATTAATTTCCTAGATGAATTCATATAATTGGAATGAATCTAGTTTACTTTTTGAACAAGAGCCACTAATTTAGACTTTTGGACCACAATTGTCACCATCAACAGTTCTTACCAACAGAAAACAAAAGAAATGAGTTAATTATTTTTAGTCCCTTTCTTTGGTCACTGTCTGAATCCACTGTCCCGCCCCACCACCACCACCACGACGAAAAAACAGAAGAGAAGAATATGTGGATATCAGATGAGTCTGCTCTTTGTGTTTGAACTCACTCTGAGTTTGCTCTTTTTGTCTCAACATGTTCCAGGCACTGTTAACTTTTGAATTTCCCTATGCTTGTAGTCATCCACCATGGTCTGACCAATGGATACTATATGATGTAATGCTCCCCGCTTTGTCCAGTTTTCATACCATACATTTGAAGTTCCTCCGTTTATTTTCCACCATATCTCATGTTCCACAACTTCTCTAACTTCTAACATCTTTTTCCAAACTTGTGATTCACCCTTTCACTATTTTAAGGTAGGAATTACCTTTCTACAGTACTTATTCCATATATGGTTTGGACCATAAAGCTATTTGCATTAGATATACATTGGAAGAAAAAGTGTACGAAACAAGATAACTCTACCTACCACTTAGGAGGAGCAAGTACTTGTTGACACCCAATTTGGACCCTCCCCGATAAGAATTAATCATCGAGCTTTTTAAATTCCAAACGATTTGAAATAATTTTTTTTTTATAAAGTTCAAAATATTTTTCCAGTTGTTTTAAATAGTTTTGTCACTTTTTTATAATTTTTAAATAATATATATGTTTACATAATTACATAGGTAATTAGAATATTTTATAAATATCGGAAATTGTCTCAAAAGATTTTATTTTTTTAGTTAGTTATTTTATTTATTTACTTTAGTTTAAATTATAGTTATAATTTTGAGTTAATTATTTTATAATCGAATTAATTATTTTATTTCGTTAAGATTAAGAAGCTCTTTAATTAATTTATGAAAATTTGTCTTGTTTAATTCCTTGGGCTTTTTATCTATTAAAGATCTAGGGCAAACCACATAAATCCCACTAGTTTGAGTCTTAATTACTAAGATTCTCAATAGTTTCAAATATTACTTCCTCTACCATATTTCATGCTTATGATACATGAGTCTGAATTCATGAGATACATGTATCTGCCGAATTTTAAAATTGAGATACAAAATTTATTTATTTAAATTAATTGATTGTAACTGATTTCCTTAATTAGAGGAGTAATTGAGGATTTTCAAAATACATAGATAATTAATTTCATTTTATTATTCTTTTAAATAGTAAATTCATTAATAATATTAATATAAGATAAAAACATGTATATCTTGGTAATGTAATTTGATTAATTTCAAATTATTACTCTTAAAATAATAAATTCATTTATTTGATGTATCTATTATCAATATATGATGTATCTAACAAACTAAACACTTAGATACATGAGTGTCATACAAGTACACTCATATGTATCATAGAAGTATCTAACATTAATTTTATGTATTTGTTATACGTATCTAGTATTAATTTTATGTATCTATTTATATATATATATCTAATATTAAATTTATGTATCTTTTATATGTATCTAGTATTAATTTTATGTATCAAGTATCAATTGCATATGTTATATTCAAAAACATGTATCTCAAATACATAGTAAGCATATACATCTAATTATGTGTATCTAAATATGGAATATACAAAAAGAAGAAGCATATACATCTAATTATGTGTATCTAAATTTCATACGTTATATCCAAAAACATGTATCTCGAATACATAATAAGCATATACATTTAATTATGTGTATCTAAATATGAAATGTAGTTGAAACACATGAATTTAGGAACAAATCACGACAGTAGAGTATCTATCGTATCATTAATATCATCCTGTTGTTAAAAATCATGTATCTGAAATTTAATGGTGGATACATATACATGTTCAGATACCCCATTACTAAAAATACAACTCACATTTTAATTAAGATTACTACTTATTGGATACACATGTTTCAAGGGCTATATCAAAGTAATATTGGTACTACCACATCCATGTCACGGTAACCAAAGAAAGCCTTAGAAGAACACCAGCAAACAAAAACTCTCTACAATACTCCCTTTGATCCTTTTGCGTTGTGGCATAACATAATCAAAACTAAGATCCATTTCTTTTGGAGACAAACAATCAAGACCCACTCTGAATTGAAAGTTTTCTGTGTAGCAGTTACTTTGATTTGTTCTCGTTATAAATGAACAATACATAATAATATTTGAGTTCAGGAGAATTTGTCGGCCATGATGATGATATCTTGAGAAGAAGAGAGTAGATTAGTTATTGTTGGAATGAAATTGTACGGTGAAATTCTTGAATCAGAAAGGAGACATAATTGAATGATAAATATGAGAAGGGAGAATTAAGAGATAGTGATTGATTTAGAGTGAAATAGATAATTAATAAATCCTAATTTTAAGGGATGTGGGTATCTCTTCAAATTCTTAAAACTACATTCAACAGCCCACCAGATAACAATTCAGCAACAATACACTAGCAATACAGCGTACAAATGACCCCTACGCTTCTTCTTCCTCGCGCAGTCCAGCAGCGACTCGAGAACAGCGACCCAAGTCCAGCATCACCATCCAGCGCGTCCCTCTCTCCTCTCGACGTGTCCTCTTCGTATGCGAAGATGCTCAAATCGGGGCAGATGGAGCAATCTCGCATCTCGTTCCTACTCCTCTCCAAATCAAGCGTCCAAAATTATTTTCCGTTGAGGAATGGTACTATACCAGCTTTCAGCTTATCCTCAAAGATATTTTGAATTTCAAATTTCAAATGGGCCTCAAAATTCTTCCGATTCCCTCCCCCCAATAAATCGGCCCTAATTCTTCCCTATTTAAAGCCTCTCATTCTCTTCATTCAAGGGGGTTGGAGATAGAGTTGGAAAATAGAAGGGGATATAGGGAGATAACTGATTTTGGGTTGGGAAAATATAGGAAAAAGGTTAGGAAAAATCGAGGAAAAGGTTGGGAGAGAAAACAGAGTAAGAAAAGAGTTGGAAACATAACCTATATACGGAGAAGCAACGTTTATATACATAGAGAATACACATGAAATAGGATTTTGAGGGCTGGCTCTTTGAGCTTTCTGTCTCGTTCACTGTCTACGAGAGTCCATCGGAGCCTGTCTTGTGGTCTTGGGAAGTACCCCTCTAGCTCATCGTCTCGATTCACTGCCCCGAAAAGGTATACTTCTTCACTTTCTTTATTAGTTCTCTTGCGTGTTTTAGCTTCAACCTACTGTTTAGAGTAGCTAATTTGGCCTAATGTTTCTTTGTTTTGTTTAAATTTCTGCTTTCCAATTTTAGTATAATTGAGTTTTTCTTTTAATGATCATACACTTTTCCTTTGCCCGCTTTGACCTGAATGTGATTTGGATATATGTATGTGAAATGTTGAGATGTTGTTTGGTTTAGTTTTTCATCACTGTGATAAGAATGTGACCATAGCTTGGGCTGTCCGCTTTTGTGTTCTTTTTATTGTGATGGATTCTTGTTAACAATAGTTTAAACTTGCTTAATATGTGTATCTAATCTCTGTTCCCGTATAGTCTGAATGATATCCATGTCTATTTTGGTTTTAACTCGTGATATTATGACCATATCTTATCATAAGTTTGTCGATAACTTGATTTATACCCTTGTTGCAAGGCTTTCTTATTCCTTTTTTGACCTCTGCCTATGTATAAGTAAGTCGAAAGAAGATGTGGTTCATATCTTAAATTAGTTTAGTATTGTATCTATTAAGATTAGTCAAACCCATTGTTTTACACACTCTTTTTTGCTAGCCTCTTATTCATGTCGGAATTAGAGATTCTTTTAATTGGTAATTAGGATATAGTCTCGCAAGATCAGACTGATGAAGCTATCCTAGAATAGCTTGGCTTGCTCTTGTTAGTATTGTATTTGATTCATGAATAAGTTTTTTCTATGAAGTTTTTTTAATTAGGTATTAGCTTCACTTCTTTAGAGCATTTATGTGAATTCGTACTATTGCGAGATCTTTCTTACGAACCAAGGCATAAATGTTTTCTTGTTGCTTTTATTTTAGCTTTGGATTGGTCGGTTACTTTATCATATTCTAGTGTTAATCTTGGACTCAATAGCAGTGATCAGTTTTTTTTTTTTTTTTTTTATCTTGTATTTACCATTAATAAATTCTTTACTCATCTAATATTTTAGTTATAGTTGAATGTTGCTTTTTGCATCAAATTTGAATGATCTACTTAGCTTGTCTAATACTTAGTTTAAAATTGTAGTCGGTATATGCCTCCCATTCAAATGTTAGAATTTCTTTTCAAATAGTCATGTTGTTTCATTCTTTGTTTATCCTCCCCCAAGTCTATTATCAAGTTGGTATAATTAATTTTCTGTCAGTAAACCCTTTGTCTTATTTGAGTTAGAATGCCTTAATTATAGGGAAGTGTGAATTTGGCAAGTAGTTGGATCCTCTCCATTGTTTAAAATTCGTGCGAGACCCTTGTTATATTCTTCATTTTATTTCAAGTGATCTGGATAGCTATTGATTTTATTTTATTTTATTCTCTTTCTTTGAATACATGTGACATCGATTCGAGTCAATTTGCACTCCACCTTTGCGTATCATTGAGTCGTTTCGAGTCGGCCTTCATCTTTGTTCGAGCTTCGGAAGCTGAAATACGGAACTGGAAGTTGATATACAGGTTTCGAAGCGGAAAGAAGGGGTTGTATACGTGCCTTAGATAACTCTATACGTAAGACATACTATATCACTGTATACACTGTATAAATGCAAAGAAATGGGTCAGAAGCCCTCTTTAAATTTTCAGTTTTGTTTTATGTTGTAATTGGGCCTAAGCCCTTTTATTTTAGATCATATGATTATCTATTAGTTATTAGGACAGGTACAAAGAGGAAAATATTGGGCCAAAGCCCAAAGAAGGGAATCAACTTTTTTGTTAGTCTAGGACAGGTACAAATGGGTCAAATCCCAAAGCTGAAATTAGGCTCAAATACTGGCCCAGACAGACAGAAAATCAGACTTGAGCCCAAAGCTCTCTCTTTGTTTTATCTATTCTATATTTGTTCAATTGTTTTTATTTGTTTATGTGTTAGTCAATTTTAAAGTTTTCGTAATTCGATTTTTCCAAAGGGTAGCCATTTTGAGTTAATTGCTTAGATTTTTCTAAAGATTAAATAAGTATTTATTTTCCTACTTAAATTACTTTGAAATATTTTATTTAGTAATACCCTTATAATATTTCTCTTTCCCCTAAAAAAATAAAATGATTTTAAGTCTAAGTTTGTAATCTTCTTAAATTAGTTAAGTATGCTCATCTCTTCAATAATTAGCCAAATAGTTAATTATCGGATAACCGTGTGTTAGCGGACATTTCGGGTGCTTTCAAACTCTTCCCGAAATGCTAATATGAATCCCGAACCTCATTTAATAGTTTCATTAGATTTTCTGTTTTTAATCTTTTGAAAAAATAGTTTTCTTAATTTTACTTTAAAAAATTAAATGGCGACTCTAAAAACCTGTCGTTTTCTCTTTTTTAAATAAAACAGTACTAATAAGAGATGAATTGACATACTTTGTAAGACACTTTTAATCAAGGAGCTACCTACATTTTTATGCATGTAACAGGAGTTTTCTCCTTGTTGATTAACTGTCCTGAAGTCTGCACATATCTTCTCAAAACTATCATTACTCTTTAGGGACTCAGTGTCAACAGAAGTAAAAATAACGGTATCATCAGCATAAGCCAAATGGTTCAGTGGATTACAAGGGTCAGCTAGAACATTTACCTACATTTAGATGAGATGATTACAAACGATTCAACAGAGATGACTAGGACTGAGATGCAGACCCTTTGACATGAGTCTGACTTCATTAGAAGATTAACTTTTGGACAAGAGGAAGGGAGAAAATAACATTTTGTAAGTATGAAATACATCTCTCAGTCATAAACCTTCTGTGCCACACTATATTCCGAGTCATATCAGTCACAAGTACGATCTTGCAAAGATCATAACAGTTCATATTGTTTCAACATCTATGAAATTTCAGCTTAAGATACATAAAAAGTTAAATTCTCGGTACTCATCATACATTCAATTGCTAAATTACTACGATGAGATATGAAATGCAACAATGCTGATGTGGAGGATTTCTTAAGATGAGGAAAGACAAGAGGAAGAGAACATTTAGATATTTGGTCATACCTAAATAGTGGTTAGAGTTATTGTCGATGAGACAGACTAGCATGCACACATCTTAGAATAAATTACCTAAGACATTAACTAGGTAAATTCATGTACTAGGAAAGAATCTAGTTCACTTTTTCAAAACAAGAGCCACTAATTTAGACCACAATGGTCACCATCAACAGTTCATACCAACTAACTATCTATTTGAAGCCTAATAAATCACAAGAAAGGAGTTAATCATTTTTAATGCCTTGAAGGATAAAGATATCAGATAATATCAAGAATCGTCATATGGTAACATGCTGAACTGAATCGAGAATAGAAATAGAGGAACTCCAGAATCTTTTTATAAAAACAAAGTATATGAAAAGCTGCAAGTATATATTAGCAATCATCCATGGCTAGTATATAGAAAGTGTAACAGATAGAAATTTTATCAGAAATATTTCAAGTACTGAACTATGTGTAAATTAGAAATGCATTTATCAACAGTTATGGAACTTTAATTACAGCATGTTTTATTTGCTAATTGTATATCACAAGTTCAATTATGTATTCTAATATGCATTTTGCTATGAATTTATCCATTTCTATGACGGGAACTTGTAATGCAGCAATGCAAGAGTTCTGTCAAGGCCTTTCTCGCGAAAGTATGTTTGTTCACTGTGATCACACATACACACACGTCACTCTATATTACGAAGAAATAAAAGTGAGACAGATAGAACAAAAAGGAATTATTTGATCCAAAGCTACATGTAGTAATTGACAATCATTTATTTGCTAACAAGAATAGAAACTATAACAGACATAAAATGTAACATCGTGTAAGCTGGAGATTTGAAATAATCATTTTTGGAAAGAATTCAAATCTGGAAATTTGGTTAAGTGTGGGAAAAAGTGAGTTTTTGGTCAACTTTGAACAGTCATAACTACTATCTCACGATGATTTAGGTGTATTTACAGTTATGTTTGCGAAGATCGTGTTATGATCTTTCCAACGCCGCCGAGTTTGCTCGATTCCGAGTTCGTATGAGTGAGTTATGCCCTTTGGAATTTGGGCAGTTGGCAGGGAAGTCAGTCCGAAACTTTTAAGGGTATTTTGGTCTTTTCCCTAACCAATTCTTTTGGTTATATTAATGTGTTAAGCTGATTTTTGATCAGTTTTTCCCATTTAAAAAGTTAGAGTAAGGGTTTGTGAGTAAAGAGGAGAAAGAGAAGATCAAACAAGGATTCGTCAAAGATCGTCGTTGGATATTGTCGGGGGTGATCCCTATTAAGGTATGTGAGATCATAGTGTTGGGTTGGTTCATTCCCCCACACGCCAAACTCGTTTTAATCCCGAGAAAAGATTGATTGTGTTTGTTGAAGTTGTGGTTGTGTTGTTGACGTTTCTTGTTGATTTGGGACATGTTTCCGGTTGTATTTTCGAGTTGAATCCATTGTATATTAAGGGTTTTAATGATCCCAAGTGTTTGGGGAAAGAACCTTTGAAGTTAAGAGGGTTTAGAGTTGGAAAATGAAGGGAAAAAAGGGGGGTCTTACATGAAACAAGTCCGTGTCGTGGACTTGTTTCCCTCTGTGAACAAAATCTGCTCCGCGTCGCGGAGAAAATGCGGACTCCACTGTTTTCAGAATTTAATTTCATTTTTTTTCTTTAGTTTGGCTGTCCTAAATCATTCCTAAACATCATGAGGTCCTTTCAAACACAAAAAAAAATCATGACCCTTGAATCCATAATTCAATTCAAAGATCAATTAAGAGTCAATTCAAGTAAGAGTTAAGATCAAAGCCAAGAGTCTAGTAAGAGAAGTTCATTTCAAGTTTTCGTGGGTCTTTTACAAACGTTTTAACTTCGTTTTAAGGCTCAAGTTTCAAGTTAAGTAAAGAGTATAGAGTTTCAAGTTTCAAGTTAAGTAAAGAGT